>JBBPBX010031675.1:0-34365 GCA_038048925.1 Garcialebias charrua
GTTGCACCAATACCAAAAGTCATAGCCGGAGTGTCCTAAATGAGCTGAACATTTTGATATATGAATTGTTGAAATAGCACAAAAACTGTAGGAGGAGTAGCGTGCCAAAAAACGTACGGAATCAGGATAGTAACGTTAGGAACTAGAAAAACCGCATTTCCTACGAAAATGCACGTGTGAATGCCTTAGCGCCGCTCCGCCCTTCTCGCGGCGACCGCGGGAAGTCGAGCTGGTCCACCCCGAAACACTCTCGTGCCTTTCCCGTACCCGTTCGGCACCTAGTGCGTGCACTCAATTTGGTCCACATTCCAAAATGGCCGCCTTCCCATTTATCGTACAACGTTGACGCCAGAGGGTTTTCTGTGCGTCTTGGTGAATTGGACAAGTGTACCAAATTTCATGATCCTACGTGAAACTAAGGCCAATGCGGAGGGTAGTTTGAAATTTTCTAGGTGGCGCTCTTGAGCCCTTTCTGTTGCAATTTTGGCCACGCCCCCAAAATATGTAATTTTTCACCAGTCCTGACGAGTCTGCCAAATTTGGTGAGTTTTGGGATATGATAAAGCTCCCAAAAGGCCAAACGTATTGTGACGGCGTTACGTCTGATTCGCCACATCGCCACGCCCACATGCTCCACCCAAAACAACCAGTCGTGGAAAGCTTGTTACAGCAACATGTCTTCGGTCACTGGACAGACCGTCACGCTGATTAGGTAACAGGTGTCCGATCGGGATGTTCAATGTACAACTGTACACTTCCTGTTGTGAGGGGGCGTGGCTTAATTATTGTCATGATTTGACCATTCAGTATTGCAGGGGACCGGATGTGGGTCAATCACTGAAGGTTTGATGTATTAGACTGTTTTCGTGTAGGTGCTATTAGTGTTTCGTTTGTGACGGCGTGACGGCTGATTCGCCACATCGCCACGCCCACATGCTCCACCCAAAACGGTCAGTGTTGGAAAGCTTGTTACAGCAACATGTCTTCGGTCACTGGACAGACCGTCCCGCTGATTAGGTAACAGGTGTCCGATCGGGACGTTCAATGTATAACTGTACACTTCCTGTTGTGAGGGGGCGTGGCTTAATTAATGTCATGATTTGACCATTCAGTATTGCAGGGGAGTGGTTGTGGGTCAATCACTGAAGGTTTGATGTATTAGACGGTTTTCGTGTAGGTGCTATTAGTGTTTCGTTTTTCATGGCGAGATGCCTAACTTTGAGGCCAGGCCACGCCCCTTCAGCATATATGAAAATGCGAGGTTTTGATCATTTGTTACTCCTGCATGTCTGAGTGATGAGTCTGCCAAATTTGGTGAGTTTTAGGGTATGATAAAGCCCCCAAAAGACCATTTCATTTTAGCTCCATTCATTTTCAATGGGAAAAAAATGGCCGAAAAGGCTTAATATTTCAAAAAGCGCAACTTGCAGCATTACCAAAAGTCATAGCTGGATTGTCCTGAACGAGCTGAACATTTTGATATATGAATCGTTGAAATGGCACAAATACTCTAGGAGGAGTAGCGTGCCAAAAAACGTACGGATGGAAGATAGTAACTGGAATAATATTAAATATAAACACAATCTCTATAGTGTGAATGCCTTGTTGGCATTCACACAACTAGATTGCATTTCCTGAGAAAATGCATGTGTGAATGCCAAAATGGCCGCTTCACCTATTTTGCATGTTCAATCAAAACGGCCGCTTCACCTAATATGCTTGTTAAATCAAAATGGCTACCTCACCTACTTTAATTGTAGAACCAAAATGGCAACAATACATGCATTGACTTACTTTGCAAGGCAAGTAACTGCCTTGTATATTGAACCAAAATGGCGGCCTCACCTAATTTGCATGTTCAATCAAAATGGCTGCTTCACCTAATGTATGTTAGAGATGGTCCATAGCTACAACCTCACCAAATTTCAGCTCTCTATGAATAAAGATGGCTGAGTTAAAGCCATTTGAAAGTAACATTGGCAGCCATCAGCTGAAATTGGTCAAAAACAGCTGAACAACAGCTAAAACAAGCAGAAAATATCTTAAATTACCAGAAGGAAGTTGGTAGAACATGGTTTTGCTGAATTAGGCTGAAAAAAGTTGGATTGATTAAAAAAATTGTTGAAATAGCTGAAAAAGCTGAAATTTGCATAAACAGCTAAATAGTAGCTAAAATAGCAAAAATATCTTAATCTTTCAAAAATTTGCTGAAAGGAGCATAATGATCATAAGTCAGTATAAGTACAACAATGTTGAAGTAAGCTGCATTAAGCTGAAAAGATTGCAAAGTCGTTGTAGAAACAGTTGAAATTAGCTGAAAGTAGCCGAAATATTTTTAAAAAATGTACAAGGTAGCTGAAGGAAGTTGAGTTGGTCCAAAATGTGAAAGGAGTAGTGAAATATTGTAATGAGTTCCAAAGATATCAAGGATGTAAAATGAGCTCATTGAGTTCATTTGAGCTCCATTCATTTTCAATGGGAAAAAAATGGCCGAAAAGGCTGAATATTTCAAAAAGCTAAAGTTGCACCAATACCAAAAGTCATAGCCATCATGTCCTGAATGAGCTGAACATTTTGATATATGAATTGTTGAAATAGCACAAAAACTGTAGGAGGAGTAGCGTGCCAAAAAACGTACGGAATCAGGATAGTAACAGATGTAATTGTAACACTAGATTGCATTTCCTGAGAAAATGCATGTGTGAATGCCAAAATGGCCGTTATGACTTGAATGTTTAATCAAAATGGCCGCTTTACCTAATGTGCTTATTAAATCAAAATGTTTATGTTTATGTTTATGTTTATGTTTATTAAATTTGTTCATTTTTTTACAAAAGAAACACAATACAAGACAATCCCATTAATGATACGTACACAATGTAAAAAAAATGAAAGGAAGCAGAAAGAAGAATAAATCTTATTATATCTGCCCCTTTTTTCAAACAATCAGATTAAACAATAATAATATTTCACCAGTAGTACAAAATGACTAACTCTTTCTAATTTTCTAATACTAATACGTAACTAATAATCGATACAAAACACATTAATAATATTTCACCAGTAGTACAAAATGACTAATTCTTTCTAATTTTCTAATACTAATACATAATTAAAAATTGATACAAAGCACATTAATAATCTTCCACCAGTAGTACAAAATGACTAACTCTTTCTAATTTTCTAATACTAATACATTACTAATAAATAATACAATACACATTATGCTAATTCATATATATTTTTTCAACAAATTCCTTTTGATCATTTTTTTAAATGTAAACAGTGACTTGGCATTTTTAACTACATTCTCCAAGCCATTCCATAATCTAATTCCCTGGATTGAGGTAGAACGTCCCTAATGGTTGAAAAAATGGCTAAAATGGCTAACTTGTCTACTTAAATTGTAGAACCAAAATGGTAACAATACATGCATTGACTTACTTCGCAAGGCAATTAACTGCCTTGTATATTGAACCAAAATGGCCACTTCACCTAATTTGCATATTCAATCAAAATGGCCGCTTCACCTAATGCATGATAAAGAATGTCCATAGCTACAACCTCACCAAATTTCGGCTCTCTATGAATAAATATGGCTGATTTAAAGCCATTTGAAAGTAGCGTTGGTGGCCATCTTGGATTTTACAGTATTTTTAATGTTTTGCTTTGTCGGCCATCTTGGATTTTTGATTTGGATTCCGTACATGATAGAGGATTCCCTCAGCTACAACCTCACCAAATTTCGGCTCTCTATGTATAATAATGGCTAAGTTAAAGCCATTTGAAAGTAGCGTTGGTGGCCATCTTGGATTTTACAGTATTTTTAATGTTTTGCTTTGTCTGCCATCTTGGATTTTTGATTTGGATTCCGTACATGATAGAGGATTCCCTTAGCTACAACCTCACCAAATTTCAGCTCTCTATGAATAAAGATGGCTGAGTTAAAGCCATTTGAATGTAGCGTTGGCGGCCATCTTGAATTTTTACAGTTTTTTAATGTTTTACTTTGTCGGCCATCTTGGATTTTTGATTTGGATTCCGTACATGATAGATAATGTCCTCAGCTACTACCTCACCAAATTTCGACTCTCTATGTATAATGATGGCTGAGTTAAAGCCATTTGAAAGTAGCGTTGGCGGCCATCTTGGATTTTTGATTTTGATATAGCATTTGATAGGAAACATTCTCAGCTATCACTACACCAAGTTTCAGCTCAATATCACTAAAATTGACCATTTTATAGTATTTTTACTTTTTTGCATTGTCGGCCATCTTGGATTTTTTTTTGGATTCTATACATGATAGATAATGTCCTCAGCTACAACCTCACCAAATTTCAGCTCTCTATGTATAAAGATGGTCGAGTTATAACCATTTGAAAGTAGCGTTGGCAGCCATCAGCTGAAATTGGTCAAAAACAGCTGAATATTATCTAAAATAGCAGAAATAAGCTTAAATTAGCAGCAGGAATTAGTAAGAGCTTAATTGGGAATAATCTGAAACATCTTAAACAATCTGAAATCTGAAATAATCTGAAATAAGCAAAAAAAGTTGAAATTATCTAAAAAAAGCTTAAGATATCATAAACAGCTGAATACTATCTAAAATAGCAGAAATAAGCTTAAATTATCTGAAGTAATTAGAAATAGCATAATTGTGAATAATCTGAAATATCTGAAACAATCTGAAATCTGAAAAAATCTGAACTAAGCAGAAATAAGCAAAATAAAGTTGAAATTATCTGAAAAAAGCTAAAGATAGCAAAAACAGCTGAATATTATCTGAAATAGCAGAAATAAGCTTAACTGTGTTAGAAATTAGTAGAGAGAGTGTAGTTTTGCAGAATTAGGATGGAAAAAGTTGAAATGAGTTCAAATAATGTGGAATTTGTTGAAACAAGCCTAAATTAGCATAAAAACAGCTTAATAGTAGCTAAAATAGCAGAAGAAGCTGAAACTAGCAGAAATAAGCACAAAGCAGCATAATCTGAATAATCTAAAATATCTGAAACTATCTGAAATCTGAAAAAATCTGAACTAAGCAGAAATAAGCAAAATAAAGTTGAAATTATCTGAAAAAAGCTTAAGATAGCAAAAACAGCTGAATATTATCTGAAATAGCAGAAAGAAGCTTAAATGTCTTAGAACTTAGTAGAGAGAGTACATTTTTGCAGAATTTGGCTGGAAAAAGTTGAAATGAGTTCAAATAATGTGGAATGTGTTGAAACAAGCCTAAATTAGCATAAAAACAGCTTAATAGTAGCTAAAATAGCAGAAGAAGCTGAAACTAGCAGAAATAAACACAAAGCAGAAGAATATGAAGTATCTGAAACAATCTGAAATTGAAAAAAATCTGAAATAAGTAGAAATAAGCAAAATAAAGTTGAAAATATATGAATAAAGCTGAAATTGGCCAAAAACAGCTGAACAACAGCTAAAACAAGCAGAAACAATCTTAAATTACCAGAAGGAAGTTGGTAGAGCATGGTTTTGCTGAATTAGGCTGAAAAAAGTTGGATTGATTAAAAAAAATTGTTGAAATAGCTGAAAAAGCTGAAATTATCATAAAACAGCTAAATAGTAGCTAAAATAGCTAAAATATCTTAATCTTTCAAAAATTATCTGAAAGGAGCATAATGATCTGAAATTAGCAGAAATAAGTCAGTAGAAGTACAAAAATGTTGAAGTAAGCTGCATAAAGCTGAAAAGAGTGCAAAGCAGTTGAAAAAACAGCTGAAATTAGCTGAAAGTAGCTGAAATATTTTTTAAAAAATGTACAAGGTAGCTGAAGGAAGCTAAGCTGGTCCAAAATGTGAAAGGAGTAGTGAAATATTCTAAAGAGTTCCAAAGATATCAAGGATGAAAAATTAGCTCCATTCATTTTCAATGGGGAAGAAAATGGCCGAAAAGGCTAAATAATTCAAAAAGCTAAAGTTGCACCAATACCAAAAGTCATAGCCATCATGTCCTGAATGAGCTGAACATTTTGATATATGAATTGTTGCAATAGCACAAAAACTGTAGGAGGAGTAGCGTGCCGAAAAACGTACGGAATCAGGATAGTAACCGGAAGACAATCTCTATAGTGTGAATGCCTTGTTGGCATTCACACAACTAGATTGCATTTCCTGAGAAAATGCATGTGTGAATGCCAAAATGGCCGTTTCACCCAACTTGCATGTTCAATCAAAATGGCCGCTTTACCTAATGTGCTTATTAAATCAAAATGGCTAACTTGTCTACTTAAATTGTAGAACCAAAATGGTAACAATACATGCATTGACTTACTTCGCAAGGCAATTAACTACCTTGTATATTGAACCAAAATGGCCACTTCACCTAATTTGCATATTCAATCAAAATGGCCGTTTCACCTAATGCATGATAAAGAATGTCCATAGCTACAACCTCACCAAATTTCGGCTCTCTATGAATAAATATGGCTGATTTAAAGCCATTTGAAAGTAGCGTTTGTGGCCATCTTGGATTTTACAGTATTTTTAACGTTTTGCTTTGTCGGCCATCTTGGATTTTTGATTTGGATTCCGTACATGATAGAGGATTCCCTCAGCTACAACCTCACCAAATTTCGGCTCTCAATGTATAATGATGGCTGAGTTAAAGCCATTTGAAAGTAGCGTTGGTGGCCATCTTGGATTTTACAGTATTTTTAATGTTTTGCTTTGTCGGCCATCTTGGATTTTTGATTTGGATTCCGTACATGATAGTGGATTCCCTCAGCTACAACCTCACCAAATTTCAGCTCTCTATGAATAAAAATGGCTGAGTTAAAGCCATTTGAATGTAGCGTTGGCGGCCATCTTGGATTTTTACAGTTTTTTAATGTTTTACTTTGTCGGCCATCTTGGATTTTTGATTTGGATTCCGTACATGATAGATAATGTCCTCAGCTACAACCTCACCAAATTTCGGCTCTCTATGTATAATGATGGCTGAGTTAAAGCCATTTGAAAGTAGCGTTGGCGGCCATCTTGGATTTTTGATTTTGATATAGCATTTGATAGGAAACATTCTCAGCTATCACTACACCAAGTTTCAGCTCAATATCACTAAAATTGACCATTTTATGGTATTTTTACTTTTTTGCATTGTCGGCCATCTTGGATTTTTTATTTGGATTCAATACATGATAGATAATGTCCTCAGCTACAACCTCACCAAATTTCAGCTCTCTATGTATAAAGATGGTCGAGTTATAACCATTTGAAAGTAGCGTTGGCGGCCATCAGCTGAAATTGGTCAAAAACAGCTGAATATTATCTAATATAGCAGAAATAAGCTTAAATTAGCAGCAGGATTTAGTAAGAGATTAATTGGGAATAATCTGAAACATCTTAAACAATCTGAAATCTGAAATAATCTGAAATAAGCAAAAAAAGTGGAAATTATCTGAAAAGAGCTAAAGATAGCATAAACAGCTGAATATTATCTAAAATAGCAGAAATAAGCTTAAATTATCTGAAGTAATTAGAAATAGCATAATTGTGAATAATCTGAAATATCTGAAACAATCTGAAATCTGAAAAAATCTGAACTAAGCAGAAATAAGCAAAATAAAATTGAAATTATCTGAAAAAAGCTTAAGATAGCAAAAACAGCTGAATATTATCTGAAATAGCAGAAAGAAGCTTAAAAGTCTTAGAAATTAGTGGAGAGAGTACAGTTTTGCAGAATTATGCTGGAAAAAGTTGAAATGAGTTCAAATAATGTGGAATTTGTTGAAACAAGCCTAAATTAGCATTAAAACAGCTTAATAGTAGCTAAAATAGCAGAAGAAGCTGAAACTAGCAGAAATAAGCACAAAGCAGCATAATCTGAATAATCTAAAATATCTGAAACAATCTGAAATCCGAAAAAATCTGAACTAAGCAGAAATAAGTAAAATGAAGTTGAAATTATCTAAAAAAAGCTTAAGATAGCAAAAACAGCTGAATATTATCTGAAATAGCAGAAAGAAGCTTAAATGTCTTAGAAATTAGTAGAGAGAGTACAGTTTTGCAGAATTAGGCTGGAAAAAGTTGAAATGAGTTCAAATAATGTGGAATATGTTGAAACGAGCCTAAATTAGCATAAAAACAGCTTAATAGTAGCTAAAATAGCAGAAGAAGCTGAAACTAGCAGAAATAAGCACAAAGCAGCATAATCTGAAATATCTGAAACAATCTGAAATAGTAAAACATCTGAAATAAGCAGAAATAAGCAAAATAAAGTTGAAATTATCTGAAAAAAGCTGAAATGGCCAAAAACAGCTGAACAACAGCTAAAACAAGCAGAAACAATCTTAAATTACCAGAAGGAAGTTGGTAGAGCATGATTTTGCTGAATTAGGCTGAAAAAAGTTGGATTGATTAAAAACATCGTTGAAATAGCTGAAAAAGCTTTAATTTGCATAAAACAGCTAAATAGTAGCTAAAATAGCTAAAATATCTTAATCTTTGAAAAATTATCTGAAAGGAGCATAATGATCTGAAATTAGCAGAAATAAGTCAGTAGAAGTACAAAAATGTTGAAGTAAGCTGCATAAAGCTGAAAAGAGCACAAAGCAGTTGAAGAAAGAGCTGAAATGAGCTGAAAGTAGCTGAATTTTTTTTAAAAATTTTGTACAAGGAAGCTGAAGGAAGCTGAGCTAGTCCAAAATGTGAAAGGAGTAGTGAAATATTGTAATGAGTTCCAAAGATATCAAGGATGTAAAATGAGCTCCATTCATTTTCAATGGGAAAAAAATGGCCGAAAAGGCTGAATATTTCAAAAAGCTAAAGTTGCACCAATACCAAAAGTCATAGCCATCATGTCCTAAATGAGCTGAACATTTTGATATATGAATTGTTGAAATAGCACAAAAACTGTAGGAGGAGTAGCGTGCCAAAAAACGTACGGAATCAGGATAGTAACCGGATACAATCTCTATAGTGTGAATGCCTTGTTGGCATTCACACAACTAGATTGCATTTCCTGAGAAAATGCATGTGTGAATGCCAAAATGGCCGCTTCACCCAACTTGCATGTTCAATCAAAATGGCCGCTTCACCTAAAGCATGATAGAGAATGTTTATGGCTACAACCTCACCAAATTTCGGCTCTCTATGTAAAAAGATGGCCGAGTTAAAGCAATTTGAAAAGAGCGTTGGCAGCCATCAGCTGAAATTGGTCAAAAACAGCTGAACAACAGCTAAAACAAGCAGAAAATATCTTAAATTACCAGAAGGAAGTTGGTAGAACATGGTTTTGCTGAATTAGGCTGAAAAAAGTTGGATTGATTAAAAAAAATTGTTTGAAATAGCTGAAAAAGGTGAAATTTGCATAAACAGCTAAATACTAGCTAAAATAGCAAAAATATCTTAATCTTTCAAAAATTATCTGAAAGGAGCATAATGATCTGAAATTAGCAGAAATAAGTCAGAAGAAGTACAAAAATGTTGAAGTAAGCTGCATAAAGCTGAAAAGAGCGCAAAGCAGTTGAAGAAACAGCTGAAATTAGCTGAAAGTAGCTGAATTTTTTTTAAAAATTTGTACAAGGAAGCTGAAGGAAGCTGAGTTGGTCCAAAATGTGAAAGGAGTAGTGAAATATTGTAATGAGTTCCAAAGATATCAAGGGTGTAAAATGAGCTCATTGAGTTCATTTGAGCTCCATTCATTTTCAATGGGAAAAAAATGGCCGAAAAGGCTGAATATTTCAAAAAGCTAAAGTTGCACCAATACCAAAAGTCATAGCCATCATGTCCTGAATGAGCTGAACATTTTGATATATGAATTGTTGAAATAGCACAAAAACTGTAGGAGGAGTAGCGTGCCAAAAAACGTACGGAATCAGGATAGTAACAGATGTAATTGTAACACTAGATTGCATTTCCTGAGAAAATGCATGTGTGAATGCCAAAATGGCCGCTTCACACAACTTGCATGTTCGATCAAAATGGCCGCTTTACCTAATGTGCTTATTAAATCAAAATGGTTACATTGCCTACTTAAATTGTAGAACCAAAATGGTAACAATACATGCATTGACTTACTTCGCAAGGCAATTAACTACCTTGTATATTGAACCAAAATGGCCACTTCACCTAATTTGCATATTCAATCAAAATGGCCGCTTCACCTAATGCATGATAAAGAATGTCCATAGCTACAACCTCACCAAATTTCGGCTCTCTATGAATAAATATGGCTGATTTAAAGCCATTTGAAAGTAGCGTTGGTGGTCATCTTGGATTTTACAGTATTTTTAATGTTTTGCTTTGTCGGCCATCTTGGATTTTTGATTTGGATTCCGTACATGATAGAGGATTCCCTCAGCTACAACCTCACCAAATTTCGGCTCTCTATGTATAATGATGGCTGAGTTAAAGCCATTTGAAAGTAGCGTTGGCCATCTTGGATTTTACAGTATTTTTAATGTTTTGCTTTGTCGGCCATCTTGGATTTTTGATTTGGATTCCATACATGATAGAGGATTCCCTCAGCTACAACCTCACCAAATTTCAGCTCTCTAAGAATAAAGATGGCTGAGTTAAAGCCATTTGAATGTAGCGTTGGCGGCCATCTTGGATTTTTACAGTTTTTTAATGTTTTACTTTGTCGGCCATCTTGGATTTTTGATTTGGATTCCGTACATGATAGATAATGCCCTCAGCTACAACCTCACCAAATTTCGGCTCTCTATGTATAATGATGGCTGAGTTAAAGCCATTTGAAAGTAGCGTTGGCGGCCATCTTGGATTTTTGATTTTTATATAGCATTTGATAGGAAACATTCTCAGCTATCACTACACCAAGTTTCAGCTCAATATCACTAAAATTGACCATTTTATAGTATTTTTACTTTTTTGCATTGTCGGCCATCTTGGATTTTTTTTTTGGATTCTATACATGATAGATAATGTCCTTAGCTACAACCTCACCAAATTGCAGCTCTCTATGTATAAAGATGGTCGAGTTATAACCATTTGAAAGTAGCGTGGGCGGCCATCAGCTGAAATTGGTCAAAAACAGCTGAATATTATCTAAAACAGCAGAAATAAGCTTAAATTAGCAGCAGGATTTAGTAAGAGCTTAATTGGGAATAATCTGAAACATCTTAAACAATCTGAAATCTGAAATAATCTGAAATAAGCCAAAAAAAGTGGAAATTATCTGAAAAAAGCTAAAGATAGCATAAACAGCTGAATATTATCTAAAATAGCAGAAATAAGCTTAAATTATCTGAAGTAATTAGAAATAGCATAATTGTGAATAATCTGAAATATCTGAAACAATCTGAAATCTGAAAAAATCTGAACTAAGCAGAAATAAGCAAAATAAAATTGAAATTATCTGAAAAAAGCTTAAGATAGCAAAAACAGCTGAATATTATCTGAAATAGCAGAAAGAAGCTTAAAAGTCTTAGAAATTAGTAGAGAGAGTACAGTCTTGCAGAATTATGCTGGAAAAGTTGAAATGAGTTCAAATAATGTGGAATTTGTTGAAACAAGCCTAAATTAGCATTAAAACAGCTTAATAGTAGCTAAAATAGCAGAATAAGCTGAAACTAGCAGAAATAAGCACAAAGCAGCATCATCTGAATAATCTAAAATATCTGAAACAATCTGAAATCTGAAAAAATCTGAACTAAGCAAAAATAAGCAAAATAAAGTTGAAATTATCTGAAAAAAGCTTAAGATAGCAAAAACAGCTGAATATTATCTGAAATAGCAGAAAGAAGCTTAAATATCTTAGAAATTAGTAGAGAGAGTATATTTTTGCAGAATTTGGCTGGAAAAAGTTGAAATGAGTTCAAATTATGTAAAATTTGTTGAAACAAGCCTAAATTAGCATAAAAACAGCTTAATAGTAGCTAAAATAGCAGAAGAAGCCAAAACTAGCAGAAATAAGCACAAAGCAGCATAATATGAAGTATCTGAAACAATCTGAAATTGCAAAAAATCTGAAATAAGTAGAAATAAGCAAAATAAAGTTGAAATTATCTGAAAAAAGCTGATATTGGCCAAAAACAGCTGAACAACAGCTAAAACAAGCAGAAATAATCTTAAATTACCAGAAGGAAGTTGGGAGAGCATGGTTATGCTGAATTAGGCTGAAAAAAGTTGGATTGATTAAAAAAAATTGTTGAAATAGCTGAAAAAGCTGAAATTTGCATAAAACAGCTAAATAGTAGCTAAAATAAGCTGAAATAATCTGAAATTACCAGAAGGAAGTTGGTAGAGCATGGTTTTGCTAAATTAGGCTGAAAAAAGTTGGATTGATTTTAAAAACTTGTTGAAATAGCTGAAAAAGCTGAAATTTGCATAAAACAGCTAAATAGTAGCTAAAATAGCAAAAATATGTTAATCTTTCAAAAATTTGCTGAAAGGAGCATAATGATCTGAAATTAGCATAAATAAGTCAGTAGAAGTACAAAAATGTTGAAGTAGGTTGCATTAAGATGAAAAGAGTGCAAAGCAGTTTAAGAAACAGCTAAAATTAGCTGAAATAAGCTGAATTTTTTTTTAAAAATGTACAAGGTAGCTGAAGGAAGCTGAGCTGGTCCTAAATGTGAAAGGAGTAGTGAAATATTGTAAAGAGTTCCAAAGATATCAAGGATGTAAAATGAGCTCCATTCATTTTCAATGGGAAAAAATGGCCGAAAAGGCTGAATATTTCAAAAAGCTAAAGTTGCACCAATACCAAAAGTCATAGCCATCATGTCCTAAATGAGCTGAACATTTTGATATATGAATTGTTGAAATAGCACAAAAACTGTAGGAGGAGTAGCGTGCCAAAAAACGTACGGAATCAGGATAGTAACCGGATACAATCTCTATAGTGTGAATGCCTTGTTGGCATTCACACAACTAGATTGCATTTCCTGAGAAAATGCATGTGTGAATGCCAAAATGGCCGCTTCACCCAACTTGCATGTTCAATCAAAATGGCCGCTTTACCTAATGTGCTTATTAAATCAAAATGGCTACCTTGTCTACTTTAATTGTAGAACCAAAATGGCAACAATACATGCATTGACTTACTTTGCAAGGCAAGTAACTGCCTTGTATATTGAACCAAAATGGCGGCCTCACCTAATTTGCATGTTCAATCAAAATGGCTGCTTCACCTAATGTATGTTAGAGATGGTCCATAGCTACAACCTCACCAAATTTCAGCTCTCTATGAATAAAGATGGCTGAGTTAAAGCCATTTGAAAGTAACATTGGCAGCCATCAGCTGAAATTGGTCAAAAACAGCTGAACAACAGCTAAAACAAGCAGAAAATATCTTAAATTACCAGAAGGAAGTTGGTAGAACATGGTTTTGCTGAATTAGGCTGAAAAAAGTTGGATTGATTAAAAAAAATTGTTGAAATAGCTGAAAAAGCTGAAATTTGCATAAACAGCTAAATAGTAGCTAAAATAGCAAAAATATCTTAATCTTTCAAAAATTTGCTGAAAGGAGCATAATGATCATAAGTCAGTATAAGTACAACAATGTTGAAGTAAGCTGCATTAAGCTGAAAAGATCGCAAAGTCGTTGTAGAAACAGTTGAAATTAGCTGAAAGTAGCCGAAATATTTTTAAAAAATGTACAAGGTAGCTGAAGGAAGTTGAGTTGGTCCAAAATGTGAAAGGAGTAGTGAAATATTGTAATGAGTTCCAAAGATATCAAGGATGTAAAATGAGCTCATTGAGTTCATTTGAGCTCCATTCATTTTCAATGGGAAAAAAATGGCCGAAAAGGCTGAATATTTCAAAAAGCTAAAGTTGCACCAATACCAAAAGTCATAGCCATCATGTCCTGAATGAGCTGAACATTTTGATATATGAATTGTTGAAATAGCACAAAAACTGTAGGAGGAGTAGCGTGCCAAAAAACGTACGGAATCAGGATAGTAACAGATGTAATTGTAACACTAGATTGCATTTCCTGAGAAAATGCATGTGTGAATGCCAAAATGGCCGCTTCACCCAACTTGCATGTTCAATCAAAATGGCCGCTTTACCTAATGTGCTTATTAAATCAAAATGGCTAACTTGTCTACTTAAATTGTAGAACCAAAATGGTAACAATACATGCATTGACTTACTTCGCAAGGCAATTAACTGCCTTGTATATTGAACCAAAATGGCCACTTCACCTAATTTGCATATTCAATCAAAATGGCCGTTTCACCTAATGCATGATAAAGAATGTCCATAGCTACAACCTCACCAAATTTCGGCTCTCTATGAATAAATATGGCTGATTTAAAGCCATTTGAAAGTAGCGTTGGTGGCCATCTTGGATTTTACAGTATTTTTAATGTTTTGCTTTGTCGGCCATCTTGGATTTTTGATTTGGATTCCGTACATGATAGAGGATTCCCTCAGCTACAACCTCACCAAATTTCGGCTCTCTATGTATAATAATGGCTAAGTTAAAGCCATTTGAAAGTAGCGTTGGTGGCCATCTTGGATTTTACAGTATTTTTAATGTTTTGCTTTGTCTGCCATCTTGGATTTTTGATTTGGATTCCGTACATGATAGAGGATTCCCTTAGCTACAACCTCACCAAATTTCAGCTCTCTATGAATAAAGATGGCTGAGTTAAAGCCATTTGAATGTAGCGTTGGCGGCCATCTTGAATTTTTACAGTTTTTTAATGTTTTACTTTGTCGGCCATCTTGGATTTTTGATTTGGATTCCGTACATGATAGATAATGTCCTCAGCTACTACCTCACCAAATTTCGACTCTCTATGTATAATGATGGCTGAGTTAAAGCCATTTGAAAGTAGCGTTGGCGGCCATCTTGGATTTTTGATTTTGATATAGCATTTGATAGGAAACATTCTCAGCTATCACTACACCAAGTTTCAGCTCAATATCACTAAAATTGACCATTTTATAGTATTTTTACTTTTTTGCATTGTCGGCCATCTTGGATTTTTTTTTGGATTCTATACATGATAGATAATGTCCTCAGCTACAACCTCACCAAATTTCAGCTCTCTATGTATAAAGATGGTCGAGTTATAACCATTTGAAAGTAGCGTTGGCAGCCATCAGCTGAAATTGGTCAAAAACAGCTGAATATTATCTAAAATAGCAGAAATAAGCTTAAATTAGCAGCAGGAATTAGTAAGAGCTTAATTGGGAATAATCTGAAACATCTTAAACAATCTGAAATCTGAAATAATCTGAAATAAGCAAAAAAAGTTGAAATTATCTAAAAAAAGCTTAAGATATCATAAACAGCTGAATACTATCTAAAATAGCAGAAATAAGCTTAAATTATCTGAAGTAATTAGAAATAGCATAATTGTGAATAATCTGAAATATCTGAAACAATCTGAAATCTGAAAAAATCTGAACTAAGCAGAAATAAGCAAAATAAAGTTGAAATTATCTGAAAAAAGCTAAAGATAGCAAAAACAGCTGAATATTATCTGAAATAGCAGAAATAAGCTTAACTGTGTTAGAAATTAGTAGAGAGAGTGCAGTTTTGCAGAATTAGGATGGAAAAAGTTGAAATGAGTTCAAATAATGTGGAATTTCTTGAAACAAGCCTAAATTAGCATAAAAACAGCTTAATAGTAGCTAAAATAGCAGAAGAAGCTGAAACTAGCAGAAATAAGCACAAAGCAGCATAATCTGAATAATCTAAAATATCTGAAACAATCTGAAATCTGAAAAAATCTGAACTAAGCAGAAATAAGCAAAATAAAGTTGAAATTATCTGAAAAAAGCTTAAGATAGCAAAAACAGCTGAATATTATCTGAAATAGCAGAAAGAAGCTTAAATGTCTTAGAACTTAGTAGAGAGAGTACATTTTTGCAGAATTTGGCTGGAAAAAGTTGAAATGAGTTCAAATAATGTGGAATGTGTTGAAACAAGCCTAAATTAGCATAAAAACAGCTTAATAGTAGCTAAAATAGCAGAAGAAGCTGAAACTAGCAGAAATAAGCACAAAGCAGCAGAATATGAAGTATCTGAAACAATCTGAAATTGAAAAAAATCTGAAATAAGTAGAAATAAGCAAAATAAAGTTGAAAATATATGAATAAAGCTGAAATTGGCCAAAAACAGCTGAACAACAGCTAAAACAAGCAGAAACAATCTTAAATTACCAGAAGGAAGTTGGTAGAGCATGGTTTTGCTGAATTAGGCTGAAAAAAGTTGGATTGATTAAAAAAAATTGTTGAAATAGCTGAAAAAGCTGAAATTATCATAAAACAGCTAAATAGTAGCTAAAATAGCTAAAATATCCCAATCTTTCAAAAATTATCTGAAAGGAGCATAATGATCTGAAATTAGCAGAAATAAGTCAGTAGAAGTACAAAAATGTTGAAGTAAGCTGCATAAAGCTGAAAAGAGTGCAAAGCAGTTGAAAAAACAGCTGAAATTAGCTGAAAGTAGCTGAAATATTTTTAAAAAAATGTACAAGGTAGCTGAAGGAAGCTAAGCTGGTCCAAAATGTGAAAGGAGTAGTGAAATATTCTAAAGAGTTCCAAAGATATCAAGGATGAAAAATTAGCTCCATTCATTTTCAATGGGGAAGAAAATGGCCGAAAAGGCTAAATAATTCAAAAAGCTAAAGTTGCACCAATACCAAAAGTCATAGCCGGAGTGTCCTAAATGAGCTGAACATTTTGATATATGAATTGTTGAAATAGCACAAAAACTGTAGGAGGAGTAGCGTGCCAAAAAACGTACGGAATCAGGATAGTAACTGGAATAATAATAATAATAATAATAAATATAAACACAATCACTATAGTGTGAATGCATAGGCATTCACACAACTAGATTGCATTTCCTGAGAAAATGCATGTGTGAATGCCAAAATGGCCGTTATGACTTGAATGTTTAATCAAAATGGCCGCTTTACCTAATGTGCTTATTAAATCAAAATGGCTAACTTGTCTACTTAAATTGTAGAACCAAAATGGTAACAATACATGCATTGACTTACTTCGCAAGGCAATTAACTGCCTTGTATATTGAACCAAAATGGCCACTTCACCTAATTTGCATATTCAATCAAAATGGCCGCTTCACCTAATGCATGATAAAGAATGTCCATAGCTACAACCTCACCAAATTTCGGCTCTCTATGAATAAATATGGCTGATTTAAAGCCATTTGAAAGTAGCGTTGGTGGCCATCTTGGATTTTACAGTATTTTTAATGTTTTGCTTTGTCGGCCATCTTGGATTTTTGATTTGGATTCCGTACATGATAGAGGATTCCCTCAGCTACAACCTCACCAAATTTCGGCTCTCTATGTATAATAATGGCTAAGTTAAAGCCATTTGAAAGTAGCGTTGGTGGCCATCTTGGATTTTACAGTATTTTTAATGTTTTGCTTTGTCTGCCATCTTGGATTTTTGATTTGGATTCCGTACATGATAGAGGATTCCCTTAGCTACAACCTCACCAAATTTCAGCTCTCTATGAATAAAGATGGCTGAGTTAAAGCCATTTGAATGTAGCGTTGGCGGCCATCTTGAATTTTTACAGTTTTTTAATGTTTTACTTTGTCGGCCATCTTGGATTTTTGATTTGGATTCCGTACATGATAGATAATGTCCTCAGCTACTACCTCACCAAATTTCGACTCTCTATGTATAATGATGGCTGAGTTAAAGCCATTTGAAAGTAGCGTTGGCGGCCATCTTGGATTTTTGATTTTGATATAGCATTTGATAGGAAACATTCTCAGCTATCACTACACCAAGTTTCAGCTCAATATCACTAAAATTGACCATTTTATAGTATTTTTACTTTTTTGCATTGTCGGCCATCTTGGATTTTTTTTTGGATTCTATACATGATAGATAATGTCCTCAGCTACAACCTCACCAAATTTCAGCTCTCTATGTATAAAGATGGTCGAGTTATAACCATTTGAAAGTAGCGTTGGCAGCCATCAGCTGAAATTGGTCAAAAACAGCTGAATATTATCTAAAATAGCAGAAATAAGCTTAAATTAGCAGCAGGAATTAGTAAGAGCTTAATTGGGAATAATCTGAAACATCTTAAACAATCTGAAATCTGAAATAATCTGAAATAAGCAAAAAAAGTTGAAATTATCTAAAAAAAGCTTAAGATATCATAAACAGCTGAATACTATCTAAAATAGCAGAAATAAGCTTAAATTATCTGAAGTAATTAGAAATAGCATAATTGTGAATAATCTGAAATATCTGAAACAATCTGAAATCTGAAAAAATCTGAACTAAGCAGAAATAAGCAAAATAAAGTTGAAATTATCTGAAAAAAGCTAAAGATAGCAAAAACAGCTGAATATTATCTGAAATAGCAGAAATAAGCTTAACTGTGTTAGAAATTAGTAGAGAGAGTGTAGTTTTGCAGAATTAGGATGGAAAAAGTTGAAATGAGTTCAAATAATGTGGAATTTGTTGAAACAAGCCTAAATTAGCATAAAAACAGCTTAATAGTAGCTAAAATAGCAGAAGAAGCTGAAACTAGCAGAAATAAGCACAAAGCAGCATAATCTGAATAATCTAAAATATCTGAAACTATCTGAAATCTGAAAAAATCTGAACTAAGCAGAAATAAGCAAAATAAAGTTGAAATTATCTGAAAAAAGCTTAAGATAGCAAAAACAGCTGAATATTATCTGAAATAGCAGAAAGAAGCTTAAATGTCTTAGAACTTAGTAGAGAGAGTACATTTTTGCAGAATTTGGCTGGAAAAAGTTGAAATGAGTTCAAATAATGTGGAATGTGTTGAAACAAGCCTAAATTAGCATAAAAACAGCTTAATAGTAGCTAAAATAGCAGAAGAAGCTGAAACTAGCAGAAATAAACACAAAGCAGAAGAATATGAAGTATCTGAAACAATCTGAAATTGAAAAAAATCTGAAATAAGTAGAAATAAGCAAAATAAAGTTGAAAATATATGAATAAAGCTGAAATTGGCCAAAAACAGCTGAACAACAGCTAAAACAAGCAGAAACAATCTTAAATTACCAGAAGGAAGTTGGTAGAGCATGGTTTTGCTGAATTAGGCTGAAAAAAGTTGGATTGATTAAAAAAAATTGTTGAAATAGCTGAAAAAGCTGAAATTATCATAAAACAGCTAAATAGTAGCTAAAATAGCTAAAATATCTTAATCTTTCAAAAATTATCTGAAAGGAGCATAATGATCTGAAATTAGCAGAAATAAGTCAGTAGAAGTACAAAAATGTTGAAGTAAGCTGCATAAAGCTGAAAAGAGTGCAAAGCAGTTGAAAAAACAGCTGAAATTAGCTGAAAGTAGCTGAAATATTTTTTAAAAAATGTACAAGGTAGCTGAAGGAAGCTAAGCTGGTCCAAAATGTGAAAGGAGTAGTGAAATATTCTAAAGAGTTCCAAAGATATCAAGGATGAAAAATTAGCTCCATTCATTTTCAATGGGGAAGAAAATGGCCGAAAAGGCTAAATAATTCAAAAAGCTAAAGTTGCACCAATACCAAAAGTCATAGCCATCATGTCCTAAATGAGCTGAACATTTTGATATATAAATTGTTGAAATAGCACAAAAACTGTAGGAGGAGTAGCGTGCCAAAAAACGTACGGAATCAGGATAGTAACTGTAATTGTAAACTAGAAAAACCGCATTTCCTGCGAAAATGCACGTGTGAATGCCTTAGCGCCGCTCCGCCCTTCTCGCGGCGACCGCGGGAAGTCGAGCTGGTCCACCCCGAAACGCTCTCGTGCCTTTCCCGTACCCGTTCGGCACCCAATGCGTGCACCCGATTTGGTCCACATTCCAAAATGGCCGCCTTCCCATTTATCGTACAACGTTGACGCCAGAGGGTTTTCTGTGCGTCTTGGTGAATTGGACAAGTGTACCAAATTTCATGATCCTACGTGAAACTAAGGCCAATGCGGAGGGTAATTTGAAATATTCTAGGTGGCGCTCTTGAGCCCTTTCTGTTGCAATTTTGGCCACGCCCCCAAAATATGTAATTTTTCACCAGTCCTGACGAGTCTGCCAAATTTGGTGAGTTTTGGGATATGATAAAGCTCCCAAAAGGCCAAACGTATTGTGACGGCGTTACGTCTGATTCGCCACATCGCCACGCCCACATGCTCCACCCAAAACAACCAGTCGTGGAAAGCTTGTTACAGCAACATGTCTTCGGTCACTGGACAGACCGTCACGCTGATTAGGTAACAGGTGTCCGATCGGGATGTTCAATGTACAACTGTACACTTCCTGTTGTGAGGGGGCGTGGCTTAATTATTGTCATGATTTGACCATTCAGTATTGCAGGGGACCGGATGTGGGTCAATCACTGAAGGTTTGATGTATTAGACTGTTTTCGTGTAGGTGCTATTAGTGTTTCGTTTGTGACGGCGTGACGGCTGATTCGCCACATCGCCACGCCCACATGCTCCACCCAAAACGGTCAGTGTTGGAAAGCTTGTTACAGCAACATGTCTTCGGTCACTGGACAGACCGTCCCGCTGATTAGGTAACAGGTGTCCGATCGGGACGTTCAATGTATAACTGTACACTTCCTGTTGTGAGGGGGCGTGGCTTAATTAATGTCATGATTTGACCATTCAGTATTGCAGGGGAGTGGTTGTGGGTCAATCACTGAAGGTTTGATGTATTAGACGGTTTTCGTGTAGGTGCTATTAGTGTTTCGTTTTTCATGGCGAGATGCCTAACTTTGAGGCCAGGCCACGCCCCTTCAGCATATATGAAAATGCGAGGTTTTGATCATTTGTTACTCCTGCATGTCTGAGTGATGAGTCTGCCAAATTTGGTGAGTTTTAGGGTATGATAAAGCCCCCAAAAGACCATTTCATTTTAGCTCCATTCATTTTCAATGGGAAAAAAATGGCCGAAAAGGCTTAATATTTCAAAAAGCGCAACTTGCAGCATTACCAAAAGTCATAGCTGGATTGTCCTGAACGAGCTGAACATTTTGATATATGAATCGTTGAAATGGCACAAATACTCTAGGAGGAGTAGCGTGCCAAAAAACGTACGGACGGAAGATAGTAACTATAATAATAATATTAAATATAAACACAATCTCTATAGTGTGAATGCCTTGTTGGCATTCACACAATAATAATAATAATAATAACTAGATTGCATTTCCTGAGAAAATGCATGTGTGAATGCCAAAATGGCCGCTTCACCCAACTTGCATGTTCAATGAAAATGGTCGCTTTACCTAATGTGCTTATTAAATCAAAATGGCTACCTTGTCTACTTAAATTGTAGAGCCAAAATGGTAACAATACATGCATTGACTTACTTCGCAAGGCAATTAACTGCCTTGTACAGTATACTGAACCAAAATGGCCACTTCACCTAATTTGCATGTTCAATCAAAATGGCCGCTTCACCTAATGCATGATAAAGAATGTCCATAGCTACAACCTCACCAAATTTTGGCTCTCTATGAATAAAGATGGCTGATTTAAAGCAATTTGAAAGTAGCGTTGGCGGCCATCTTGGATATTACAGTATTTTTAATGTTTTGCTTTGTCAGCCATCTTGGAATTTTGATTTGGATTCCGTACGTGATAGAGGATTCTCTCAGCTACAACCTCACCAAATTTCAGTTCTCTATGTATAAAGATGGCCGAGTTAAAGTCATTTGAAAGTTGCGTTGTCGGCCATCTTGGATTTTTGATTTTGATATAGCATTTGATAGGAAACATTCTCAGCTATCACTACACCAAGTTTTAGCTCAATATAACTAAAATTGACCATTTTATAGTATTTTTACTTTTTTGCTTTGTCGGCCATCTTGGATTTTTGATTTGGATTCCGTACATGATAGACAATGTCCTCAGCTACAACCTCACCAAATTTCGGCTCTCTATGTATAAAGATGGCTGAGTTAAAATCATTTAAAAGTAGCGTTGGCAGACATCAGCTGAAATTGGCCAAAAACAGCTGAACAACAGCTAAAACAAGCAGAAAATATCTTAACTCAGCTGAAGGAAGTTGGTAGAACATGGTTTTGCTGAATTAGGCTGAAAACAGTTGGATTGATTAAAATAAATTGTTGAAATAGCTGAAAAAGCTGAAATTTGCATAAACAGCTAAATAGTAGCTAAAATAGCAAAAATATCTTAATCTTTCAAAAATTAGCTGAAAGGAGCATAATGATCTGAAATTAGCATAAATAAGTCAGTAGACGTACAAAAATGTTGAAGTAAGCTCCATTAAGCTGAAAAGATCGCAGCAAAAATTAGCTGAAAGTAGCCGAAATATTTTTAAAAAATGTACAAGGTAGCTGAAGGATGCTGAGTTGGTCCAAAATGTGAAAAGAAGTAGTGAAATATTGTAATGAGTTCCAAAGATATCAAGGATGTAAAATGAGCTCATTGAGTTCATTTGAGCTCCATTCATTTTCAATGGGAAAAAAATGGCCGAAAAGGCTGAATATTTCAAAAAGCTAAAGTTGCACCAATACCAAAAGTCATAGCCATCATGTCCTGAATGAGCTGAACATTTTGATATATGAATTGTTGAAATAGCACAAAAACTGTAGGAGGAGTAGCGTGCCAAAAAACGTACGGAATCAGGATAGTAACAGATGTAATTGTAACACTAGATTGCATTTCCTGAGAAAATGCATGTGTGAATGCCAAAATGGCCGCTTCACCCAACTTGCATGTTCAATGAAAATGGTCGCTTTACCTAATGTGCTTATTAAATCAAAATGGCTACCTTGTCTACTTAAATTGTAGAGCCAAAATGGTAACAATACATGCATTGACTTACTTCGCAAGGCAATTAACTGCCTTGTACAGTATACTGAACCAAAATGGCCACTTCACCTAATTTGCATGTTCAATCAAAATGGCCGCTTCACCTAATGCATGATAAAGAATGTCCATAGCTACAACCTCACCAAATTTTGGCTCTCTATGAATAAAGATGGCTGATTTAAAGCAATTTGAAAGTAGCGTTGGCGGCCATCTTGGATATTACAGTATTTTTAATGTTTTGCTTTGTCAGCCATCTTGGAATTTTGATTTGGATTCCGTACGTGATAGAGGATTCTCTCAGCTACAACCTCACCAAATTTCAGTTCTCTATGTATAAAGATGGCCGAGTTAAAGTCATTTGAAAGTTGCGTTGTCGGCCATCTTGGATTTTTGATTTTGATATAGCATTTGATAGGAAACATTCTCAGCTATCACTACACCAAGTTTTAGCTCAATATAACTAAAATTGACCATTTTATAGTATTTTTACTTTTTTGCTTTGTCGGCCATCTTGGATTTTTGATTTGGATTCCGTACATGATAGACAATGTCCTCAGCTACAACCTCACCAAATTTCGGCTCTCTATGTATAAAGATGGCTGAGTTAAAATCATTTAAAAGTAGCGTTGGCAGACATCAGCTGAAATTGGCCAAAAACAGCTGAACAACAGCTAAAACAAGCAGAAAATATCTTAACTCAGCTGAAGGAAGTTGGTAGAACATGGTTTTGCTGAATTAGGCTGAAAACAGTTGGATTGATTAAAATAAATTGTTGAAATAGCTGAAAAAGCTGAAATTTGCATAAACAGCTAAATAGTAGCTAAAATAGCAAAAATATCTTAATCTTTCAAAAATTAGCTGAAAGGAGCATAATGATCTGAAATTAGCATAAATAAGTCAGTAGACGTACAAAAATGTTGAAGTAAGCTCCATTAAGCTGAAAAGATCGCAGCAAAAATTAGCTGAAAGTAGCCGAAATATTTTTAAAAAATGTACAAGGTAGCTGAAGGATGCTGAGTTGGTCCAAAATGTGAAAAGAAGTAGTGAAATATTGTAATGAGTTCCAAAGATATCAAGGATGTAAAATGAGCTCATTGAGTTCATTTGAGCTCCATTCATTTTCAATGGGAAAAAAATGGCCGAAAAGGCTGAATATTTCAAAAAGCTAAAGTTGCACCAATACCAAAAGTCATAGCCATCATGTCCTGAATGAGCTGAACATTTTGATATATGAATTGTTGAAATAGCACAAAAACTGTAGGAGGAGTAGCGTGCCAAAAAACGTACGGAATCAGGATAGTAACAGATGTAATTGTAACACTAGAAAATTTGCATTTCCTGCGAAAATGCACGTGTGAATGCCTTAGCGCCGCTCCGCCCTTCTTGTGGCGCCCGCGGGAAGTCGAGCTAGTTCACCCTGAAACACTCTCGTGCCTTTCCCGTACCCATTGGGCACCCAATGCGTGCACCTAATTTGGTCCACATTCCAAAATGGCCGCCTTCCCATTTATCGTATTACGTTGACGCCAGAGGGTTTTCTGTGCGTCTTGGTGAATTGGACAAGTGTACCAAATTTCATGATCCTACGTGAAACTAAGGCCAATGCGGAGGGTAGTTTGAAATATTCTAGGTGGCGCTCTTGAGCCGTTTCTTTTGCAATTTTGGCCACGCCCCCAAAATATGTAATTTTTCACCAGTCCTGACGAGTCTGCCAAATTTGGTGAGTTTTGGGATATGATAAAGCTCCCAAAAGGCCAAACGTATTGTGACGGCGTTACGTCTGATTCGCCACATCGCCACGCCCACATGCTCCACCCAAAACGGTCAGTGTTGGAAAGCTTGTTAGACCAACATGTCTTCGGTCACTGGACACACCGTCACGCTGATTAGGTAACAGGTGTCCGATCGGGACGTTCAATGTACAACTGTACACTTCCTGTTGTGAGGGGGCGTGGCTTAATTAATGTCATGATTTGACCATTCAGTATTGCAGGGGACCGGATGTGGGTCAATCACTGAAGGTTTGATGTATTATACAGTTTTCGTGTAGGTGCTATTAGTGTTTCGTTTGTGACGGCGTTACGTCTGATTCGCCACATTGCCACGCCCACATGCTCCACCCAAAACGGTCAGTGTTGGAAAGCTTGTTACAGCAACATGTCTTCGGTCACTGGACAGACCGTCACGCTGATTAGGTAACAGGTGTCCGATCGGGATGTTCAATGTACAACTGTACACTTCCTGTTGTGAGGGGGCGTGGCTTAATTATTGTCATGATTTGACCATTCAGTATTGCAGGGGACCAGATGTGGGTCAATCACTGAAGGTTTGATGTATTAGACTGTTTTCGTGTAGGTGCTATTAGTGTTTCGTTTGTGACGGCGTGACGGCTGATTCGCCACATCGCCACGCCCACATGCTCCACCCAAAACGGTCAGTGTTGGAAAGCTTGTTACAGCAACATGTCTTCGGTCACTGGACAGACCGTCCCGCTGATTAGGTAACAGGTGTCCGATCGGGACGTTCAATGTATAACTGTACACTTCCTGTTGTGAGGGGGCGTGGCTTAATTAATGTCATGATTTGACCATTCAGTATTGCAGGGGAGTGGTTGTGGGTCAATCACTGAAGGTTTGATGTATTAGACGGTTTTCGTGTAGGTGCTATTAGTGTTTCGTTTTTCATGGCGAGATGCCTAACTTTGAGGCCAGGCCACGCCCCTTCAGCATATATGAAAATGCGAGGTTTTGATCATTTGTTACTCCTGCATGTCTGAGTGATGAGTCTGCCAAATTTGGTGAGTTTTAGGGTATGATAAAGCCCCCAAAAGACCATTTCATTTTAGCTCCATTCATTTTCAATGGGAAAAAAATGGCCGAAAAGGCTAAATAATTCAAAAAGCTAAAGTTGCAGCATTACCAAAAGTCATAGCCGGATTGTCCTGAGCGAGCTGGACATTTTGATATATGAATTGTTGAAATGGCACCAAAACTGTGCGAGTAGTTACATGCCAAAAAACGTACGGAATGAAGATAGTAACTATAAATATAAACACAATCTCTATAGTGTGAATGCCTTGTTGGCATTCACACAATAATATTAAATATAAACACAATCTCTATAGTGTGAATGCCTTGTTGGCATTCACACAATAATAAATATAAACACAATCTCTATAGTGTGAATGCCTTGTTGGCATTCACACAAGCAGAGAATATCTTAAATTACCAGAAGGAAGTTGGTAGAACATGGTCTTGCTGAATTAGGCTGAAAAAAGTTGGATTGATTAAAAAAAATTGTTGAAATAGTTGAAAAAGCTGAAATTTGCATAAACAGCTAAATAGTAGCTAAAATAGCAAAAATATCTTAATCTTTCAAAAATTTGCTAAAAGAAGCATAATGATCATAAGTCAGTATAAGTACAACAATGTTGAAGTAAGCTGCATTAAGCTGAGAAGATTGCAAAGTCGTTGAAGAAACAGCTGAAAGTAGCTGAAAGTAGCCGAAATATTTTTTTAAATGCACAAGGTAGCTGAAGGAAGCTGAGTTGGTCCAAAATGTGAAAGGAGTAGTGAAATATTGTAATGAATTCCAAAGATATCAAGGATGCAAAATGAGTTCATTGAGTTCATTTGAGCTCCATTCATTTTCAATGGGAAAAAAATGGCCGAAAAGGCTGAATATTTCAAAAAGCTAAAGTTGCACCAATACCAAAAGTCATAGCCATCATGTCCTAAATGAGCTGAACATTTTGATATATGAATTGTTGAAATAGCACAAAAACTGTAGGAGGAGTAGCGTGCCAAAAAACGTACGGAATCAGGATAGTAACAGATGTAATTGTAACACTAGATTGCATTTCCTGAGAAAATGCATGTGTGAATGCCAAAATGGCCGCTTCACCCAACTTGCATGTTCAATGAAAATGGTCGCTTTACCTAATGTGCTTATTAAATCAAAATGGCTACCTTGTCTACTTAAATTGTAGAGCCAAAATGGTAACAATACATGCATTGACTTACTTCGCAAGGCAATTAACTGCCTTGTACAGTATACTGAACCAAAATGGCCACTTCACCTAATTTGCATGTTCAATCAAAATGGCCGCTTCACCTAATGCATGATAAAGAATGTCCATAGCTACAACCTCACCAAATTTTGGCTCTCTATGAATAAAGATGGCTGATTTAAAGCAATTTGAAAGTAGCGTTGGCGGCCATCTTGGATATTACAGTATTTTTAATGTTTTGCTTTGTCAGCCATCTTGGAATTTTGATTTGGATTCCGTACGTGATAGAGGATTCTCTCAGCTACAACCTCACCAAATTTCAGTTCTCTATGTATAAAGATGGCCGAGTTAAAGTCATTTGAAAGTTGCGTTGTCGGCCATCTTGGATTTTTGATTTTGATATAGCATTTGATAGGAAACATTCTCAGCTATCACTACACCAAGTTTTAGCTCAATATAACTAAAATTGACCATTTTATAGTATTTTTACTTTTTTGCTTTGTCGGCCATCTTGGATTTTTGATTTGGATTCCGTACATGATAGACAATGTCCTCAGCTACAACCTCACCAAATTTCGGCTCTCTATGTATAAAGATGGCTGAGTTAAAATCATTTAAAAGTAGCGTTGGCAGACATCAGCTGAAATTGGCCAAAAACAGCTGAACAACAGCTAAAACAAGCAGAAAATATCTTAACTCAGCTGAAGGAAGTTGGTAGAACATGGTTTTGCTGAATTAGGCTGAAAACAGTTGGATTGATTAAAATAAATTGTTGAAATAGCTGAAAAAGCTGAAATTTGCATAAACAGCTAAATAGTAGCTAAAATAGCAAAAATATCTTAATCTTTCAAAAATTAGCTGAAAGGAGCATAATGATCTGAAATTAGCATAAATAAGTCAGTAGACGTACAAAAATGTTGAAGTAAGCTCCATTAAGCTGAAAAGATCGCAGCAAAAATTAGCTGAAAGTAGCCGAAATATTTTTAAAAAATGTACAAGGTAGCTGAAGGATGCTGAGTTGGTCCAAAATGTGAAAAGAAGTAGTGAAATATTGTAATGAGTTCCAAAGATATCAAGGATGTAAAATGAGCTCATTGAGTTCATTTGAGCTCCATTCATTTTCAATGGGAAAAAAATGGCCGAAAAGGCTGAATATTTCAAAAAGCTAAAGTTGCACCAATACCAAAAGTCATAGCCATCATGTCCTGAATGAGCTGAACATTTTGATATATGAATTGTTGAAATAGCACAAAAACTGTAGGAGGAGTAGCGTGCCAAAAAACGTACGGAATCAGGATAGTAACAGATGTAATTGTAACACTAGAAAAACCGCATTTCCTGCGAAAATGCACGTGTGAATGCCTTAGCGCCGCTCCGCCCTTCTCGCGGCGACCGCGGGAAGTCGAGCTGGTCCACCCCGAAACACTCTCGTGCCTTTCCCGTACCCGTTCGGCACCCAGTGCGTGCACTCAATTTGGTCCACATTCCAAAATGGCCGCCTTCCCATTTATCGTACAACGTTGACGCCAGAGGGTTTTCTGTGCGTCTTGGTGAATTGGACAAGTGTACCAAATTTCATGATCCTACGTGAAACTAAGGCCAATGCGGAGGGTAGTTTGAAATATTCTAGGTGGCGCTCTTGAGCCCTTTCTGTTGCAATTTTGGCCACGCCCCCAAAATATGTAATTTTTCACCAGTCCTGACGAGTCTGCCAAATTTGGTGAGTTTTGGGATATGATAAAGCTCCCAAAAGGCCAAACGTATTGTGACGGCGTTACGTCTGATTCGCCACATCGCCACGCCCACATGCTCCACCCAAAACAACCAGTCGTGGAAAGCTTGTTACAGCAACATGTCTTCGGTCACTGGACAGACCGTCACGCTGATTAGGTAACAGGTGTCCGATCGGGATGTTCAATGTACAACTGTACACTTCCTGTTGTGAGGGGGCGTGGCTTAATTATTGTCATGATTTGACCATTCAGTATTGCAGGGGACCGGATGTGGGTCAATCACTGAAGGTTTGATGTATTAGACTGTTTTCGTGTAGGTGCTATTAGTGTTTCGTTTGTGACGGCGTGACGGCTGATTCGCCACATCGCCACGCCCACATGCTCCACCCAAAACGGTCAGTGTTGGAAAGCTTGTTACAGCAACATGTCTTCGGTCACTGGACAGACCGTCCCGCTGATTAGGTAACAGGTGTCCGATCGGGACGTTCAATGTATAACTGTACACTTCCTGTTGTGAGGGGGCGTGGCTTAATTAATGTCATGATTTGACCATTCAGTATTGCAGGGGAGTGGTTGTGGGTCAATCACTGAAGGTTTGATGTATTAGACGGTTTTCGTGTAGGTGCTATTAGTGTTTCGTTTTTCATGGCGAGATGCCTAACTTTGAGGCCAGGCCACGCCCCTTCAGCATATATGAAAATGCGAGGTTTTGATCATTTGTTACTCCTGCATGTCTGAGTGATGAGTCTGCCAAATTTGGTGAGTTTTAGGGTATGATAAAGCCCCCAAAAGACCATTTCATTTTAGCTCCATTCATTTTCAATGGGAAAAAAATGGCCGAAAAGGCTTAATATTTCAAAAAGCGCAACTTGCAGCATTACCAAAAGTCATAGCTGGATTGTCCTGAACGAGCTGAACATTTTGATATATGAATCGTTGAAATGGCACAAATACTCTAGGAGGAGTAGCGTGCCAAAAAACGTACGGACGGAAGATAGTAACTATAATAATAATATTAAATATAAACACAATCTCTATAGTGTGAATGCCTTGTTGGCATTCACACAACTAGATTGCATTTCCTGAGAAAATGCATGTGTGAATGCCAAAATGGCCGCTTCACCCAACTTGCATGTTCAATGAAAATGGTCGCTTTACCTAATGTGCTTATTAAATCAAAATGGCTACCTTGTCTACTTAAATTGTAGAGCCAAAATGGTAACAATACATGCATTGACTTACTTCGCAAGGCAATTAACTGCCTTGTACAGTATACTGAACCAAAATGGCCACTTCACCTAATTTGCATGTTCAATCAAAATGGCCGCTTCACCTAATGCATGATAAAGAATGTCCATAGCTACAACCTCACCAAATTTTGGCTCTCTATGAATAAAGATGGCTGATTTAAAGCAATTTGAAAGTAGCGTTGGCGGCCATCTTGGATATTACAGTATTTTTAATGTTTTGCTTTGTCAGCCATCTTGGAATTTTGATTTGGATTCCGTACGTGATAGAGGATTCTCTCAGCTACAACCTCACCAAATTTCAGTTCTCTATGTATAAAGATGGCCGAGTTAAAGTCATTTGAAAGTTGCGTTGTCGGCCATCTTGGATTTTTGATTTTGATATAGCATTTGATAGGAAACATTCTCAGCTATCACTACACCAAGTTTTAGCTCAATATAACTAAAATTGACCATTTTATAGTATTTTTACTTTTTTGCTTTGTCGGCCATCTTGGATTTTTGATTTGGATTCCGTACATGATAGACAATGTCCTCAGCTACAACCTCACCAAATTTCGGCTCTCTATGTATAAAGATGGCTGAGTTAAAATCATTTAAAAGTAGCGTTGGCAGACATCAGCTGAAATTGGCCAAAAACAGCTGAACAACAGCTAAAACAAGCAGAAAATATCTTAACTCAGCTGAAGGAAGTTGGTAGAACATGGTTTTGCTGAATTAGGCTGAAAACAGTTGGATTGATTAAAATAAATTGTTGAAATAGCTGAAAAAGCTGAAATTTGCATAAACAGCTAAATAGTAGCTAAAATAGCAAAAATATCTTAATCTTTCAAAAATTAGCTGAAAGGAGCATAATGATCTGAAATTAGCATAAATAAGTCAGTAGACGTACAAAAATGTTGAAGTAAGCTCCATTAAGCTGAAAAGATCGCAGCAAAAATTAGCTGAAAGTAGCCGAAATATTTTTAAAAAATGTACAAGGTAGCTGAAGGATGCTGAGTTGGTCCAAAATGTGAAAAGAAGTAGTGAAATATTGTAATGAGTTCCAAAGATATCAAGGATGTAAAATGAGCTCATTGAGTTCATTTGAGCTCCATTCATTTTCAATGGGAAAAAAATGGCCGAAAAGGCTGAATATTTCAAAAAGCTAAAGTTGCACCATTACCAAAAGTCATAGCCATCATGTCCTGAATGAGCTGAACATTTTGATATATGAATTGTTGAAATAGCACAAAAACTGTAGGAGGAGTAGCGTGCCAAAAAATGTACGGAATCAGGATAGTAACAGATGTAATTGTAACACTAGAAAATTTGCATTTCCTGCGAAAATGCACGTGTGAATGCCTTAGCGCCGCTCCGCCCTTCTTGTGGCGCCCGCGGGAAGTCGAGCTAGTTCACCCTGAAACACTCTCGTGCCTTTCCCGTACCCATTGGGCACCCAATGCGTGCACCTAATTTGGTCCACATTCCAAAATGGCCGCCTTCCCATTTATCGTATTACGTTGACGCCAGAGGGTTTTCTGTGCGTCTTGGTGAATTGGACAAGTGTACCAAATTTCATGATCCTACGTGAAACTAAGGCCAATGCGGAGGGTAGTTTGAAATATTCTAGGTGGCGCTCTTGAGCCGTTTCTTTTGCAATTTTGGCCACGCCCCCAAAATATGTAATTTTTCACCAGTCCTGACGAGTCTGCCAAATTTGGTGAGTTTTGGGATATGATAAAGCTCCCAAAAGGCCAAACGTATTGTGACGGCGTTACGTCTGATTCGCCACATCGCCACGCCCACATGCTCCACCCAAAACGGTCAGTGTTGGAAAGCTTGTTAGACCAACATGTCTTCGGTCACTGGACACACCGTCACGCTGATTAGGTAACAGGTGTCCGATCGGGACGTTCAATGTACAACTGTACACTTCCTGTTGTGAGGGGGCGTGGCTTAATTAATGTCATGATTTGACCATTCAGTATTGCAGGGGACCGGATGTGGGTCAATCACTGAAGGTTTGATGTATTATACAGTTTTCGTGTAGGTGCTATTAGTGTTTCGTTTGTGACGGCGTTACGTCTGATTCGCCACATTGCCACGCCCACATGCTCCACCCAAAACGGTCAGTGTTGGAAAGCTTGTTACAGCAACATGTCTTCGGTCACTGGACAGACCGTCACGCTGATTAGGTAACAGGTGTCCGATCGGGATGTTCAATGTACAACTGTACACTTCCTGTTGTGAGGGGGCGTGGCTTAATTATTGTCATGATTTGACCATTCAGTATTGCAGGGGACCAGATGTGGGTCAATCACTGAAGGTTTGATGTATTAGACTGTTTTCGTGTAGGTGCTATTAGTGTTTCGTTTGTGACGGCGTGACGGCTGATTCGCCACATCGCCACGCCCACATGCTCCACCCAAAACGGTCAGTGTTGGAAAGCTTGTTACAGCAACATGTCTTCGGTCACTGGACAGACCGTCCCGCTGATTAGGTAACAGGTGTCCGATCGGGACGTTCAATGTATAACTGTACACTTCCTGTTGTGAGGGGGCGTGGCTTAATTAATGTCATGATTTGACCATTCAGTATTGCAGGGGAGTGGTTGTGGGTCAATCACTGAAGGTTTGATGTATTAGACGGTTTTCGTGTAGGTGCTATTAGTGTTTCGTTTTTCATGGCGAGATACCTAACTTTGAGGCCAGGCCACGCCCCTTCAGCATATATGAAAATGCGAGGTTTTGATCATTTGTTACTCCTGCATGTCTGAGTGATGAGTCTGCCAAATTTGGTGAGTTTTAGGGTATGATAAAGCCCCCAAAAGACCATTTCATTTTAGCTCCATTCATTTTCAATGGGAAAAAAATGGCCGAAAAGGCTAAATAATTCAAAAAGCTAAAGTTGCAGCATTACCAAAAGTCATAGCCGGATTGTCCTGAGCGAGCTGGACATTTTGATATATGAATTGTTGAAATGGCACCAAAACTGTGCGAGTAGTTACATGCCAAAAAACGTACGGAATGAAGATAGTAACTATAAATATAAACACAATCTCTATAGTGTGAATGCCTTGTTGGCATTCACACAATAATATTAAATATAAACACAATCTCTATAGTGTGAATGCCTTGTTGGCATTCACACAATAATAAATATAAACACAATCTCTATAGTGTGAATGCCTTGTTGGCATTCACACAAGCAGAGAATATCTTAAATTACCAGAAGGAAGTTGGTAGAACATGGTCTTGCTGAATTAGGCTGAAAAAAGTTGGATTGATTAAAAAAAATTGTTGAAATAGTTGAAAAAGCTGAAATTTGCATAAACAGCTAAATAGTAGCTAAAATAGCAAAAATATCTTAATCTTTCAAAAATTTGCTAAAAGAAGCATAATGATCATAAGTCAGTATAAGTACAACAATGTTGAAGTAAGCTGCATTAAGCTGAGAAGATTGCAAAGTCGTTGAAGAAACAGCTGAAAGTAGCTGAAAGTAGCCGAAATATTTTTTTAAATGCACAAGGTAGCTGAAGGAAGCTGAGTTGGTCCAAAATGTGAAAGGAGTAGTGAAATATTGTAATGAATTCCAAAGATATCAAGGATGCAAAATGAGTTCATTGAGTTCATTTGAGCTCCATTCATTTTCAATGGGAAAAAAATGGCCGAAAAGGCTGAATATTTCAAAAAGCTAAAGTTGCACCAATACCAAAAGTCATAGCCATCATGTCCTAAATGAGCTGAACATTTTGATATATGAATTGTTGAAATAGCACAAAAACTGTAGGAGGAGTAGCGTGCCAAAAAACGTACGGAATCAGGATAGTAACAGATGTAATTGTAACACTAGATTGCATTTCCTGAGAAAATGCATGTGTGAATGCCAAAATGGCCGCTTCACACAACTTGCATGTTCGATCAAAATGGCCGCTTTACCTAATGTGCTTATTAAATCAAAATGGTTACATTGCCTACTTAAATTGTAGAACCAAAATGGTAACAATACATGCATTGACTTACTTTGCAAGGCAATTAACTACCTTGTATATTGAACCAAAATGGCCACTTCACCTAATTTGCATATTCAATCAAAATGGCCGCTTCACCTAATGCATGATAAAGAATGTCCATAGCTACAACCTCACCAAATTTCGGCTCTCTATGAATAAATATGGCTGATTTAAAGCCATTTGAAAGTAGCGTTGGTGGTCATCTTGGATTTTACAGTATTTTTAATGTTTTGCTTTGTCGGCCATCTTGGATTTTTGATTTGGATTCCGTACATGATAGAGGATTCCCTCAGCTACAACCTCACCAAATTTCGGCTCTCTATGTATAATGATGGCTGAGTTAAAGCATTTGAAAGTAGCGTTGGTGGCCATCTTGGATTTTACAGTATTTTTAATGTTTTGCTTTGTCGGCCATCTTGGATTTTTGATTTGGATTCCGTACATGATAGAGGATTCCCTCAGCTACAACCTCACCAAATTTCAGCTCTCTATGAATAAAGATGGCTGAGTTAAAGCCATTTGAATGTAGCGTTGGCGGCCATCTTGGATTTTTACAGTTTTTTAATGTTTTACTTTGTCGGCCATCTTGGATTTTTGATTTGGATTCCGTACATGATAGATAATGTCCTCAGCTACAACCTCACCAAATTTCGGCTCT
>JBBPBX010031676.1:0-28867 GCA_038048925.1 Garcialebias charrua
TTACTACAGAAAAAGATTTAATCAGGTTACATGACTTGCATTTAAAGAGATAAAAGATTCAACAGCTCACCAAAAGATGTCTTCCACTCGCTGGGTTTAAGGTGTTTCTTGTAATTGAATTGAGTTGTACTTCAATCAATAATTTGTATAATCTTCTAAAATGTTGGTTTATTCTACAATAATCTGATTCCAATTAAATATATTCAATTCCATCTAGGTAATCTTGTTGTGTTCCAACTTGTGTTTTTATTTCCACCAGAAAACTTTGTTTTATAATCCCATCAGGAAATCTTGTTGTTTTTTCTACAGAAAAACCTCCAGGTGATGCTGTTGTACTCCACTCAGAAGTCTGCACTCCAGCAGACTGGACAAATCTTTGTTTAATCCCACCAGGAAGAGCTTGTTTAATAATCCACCCAAGTAGTCTTGTGTTTTAATCCCATCAGAAAGGAAGAATTTGTAATTCAGGCTTTAATCCATTCAAGACCTGTGGCGTTGATGAACAAAACTTCAGAAGCGGTGTTCCCTTAGCTCCAAACAAGCAGTTTTTCCAAGGCTGGATGGTCTTGCACTCGGCAAAAGCAGCTTTTATCCACTCCAGTAGATTGAAGAATTCTTCTTTATTTTTTAATCCCACAGAAAAACCTCCAGGTAATTCTGTTATGTCAAAAATCCCAGTTGTAATCCATCAAAACTGTTCAGGGCTAAAAAGTCTGGTAATCCTCCTAGGCAAATCAATTATTCCTCAAAAGTGTTATCCATTCAAAGATATTGTAATCCATTCAGTTGTTCTGCGATGCTGATGAACAAGGTTTTCAAAGCAGGCTGTGACAAGAAAGAACATCCTGTTCTCTCAGACTTTAAACAATCAGTCCTCCATGGCCAGGTCTCCGGGCTGATGTCTTCCTTCACATCAAGGGTTCAGAAAAATAGTATATTCCTTTAAATGATGTTTAATCCATCATTTTATTCTGTGGTACTGACGAGAGACCTTCCGAAGCAGGCCGGAGACTAAAAATAGAACATTGTGTTCTTTTAGACTGTAAACTACTTTACGCTTGACCTTCGATGTACAAAACTTCCTCCAAACTCCCTTCAAGCTTCTGTGGTACTGATGAAAAGGCCTTCCTTAGCCGGCCGGAGCCTAAAATTGGAACATAGTGTACTTACAGAAACAACTCGCCCGTTGCACTCCTGACTCTCTGCTTTAATTCATCAAAGCTTGTAGTTTTTTCAACAAAATTCTTGGTTCTGTCCAGTTGATGAGGTATTTTCAGCAGGATGGAGATAAAGAGTACACCGTGTTTTCTCAGTTCTCAGTCCAAGGCCAGTCAGCCTTCAGTGGGCAGATCCTGCTCCGGGGTCGGTCTCGGATGACCCAAAACAGTAACTTAATTAATAGTTGAATTAAATCAAAAAGAATTTGTTTGTTCCATAAAAAAATATTTTCAAATCAGGAGAAATAGTATTCCACAAAAGAGCAGCCTTTAATCTATCATTGGCCGACGAGAGGCCCTCTACAGCAGAGCGGAGATAAAAAGTACACTATGGTGCCGCCGCTGTGGCGCAGGGAGATAAGCGGGCGGCACATATGCTTGAGGCTTTCGCCTCTCCACAGGCGTTGCGGGTTCACATCCCAGACCCGACGAGCTCCTTTCTGTGGTGTCCCCCCCCTCTCTCTTCCGTTTCGCCCTCTCCCTCTCCAATAAAGGCCACTAGTGCCCAAAAATGTAAAAAATATTAAAAAAAAAAAAAAAGTACACTATGTTCCACTAACAAAAACAGCCTTGCGACGGGCTGTCAGCGCTCGGTTTTTCCAAAATTCATCTAATTTTTCACCAAACAAAGTTATCCTTGTAACTGATTTTCCGTCTTCAGGTAGTAGCAGTCTTGTTGCTTGTTATACTAATTTTAATATAATTTTAATGCCCTGGACAAGAATGGGAATATTTCCTTACCTTCTGTCGGCAATTCCACAGGGGCTATTTACCAAAGGTAAGGAAAAAATACCTCAATCCTGAATCAAGATTTGAGGCTATATTCCAGCTCTGCAATTAATCCAATTTTGAAGAAGAATAGCAAGGGATCCAGGCTGAAGCAAAAATATCTCCTTTTTTTGTCCAAGGAGAGTCTTTTTAGAATATTCTATCTTCTTCTTTGTAGTTCCAGAGCGTCCGTCTTTGTCCAGTAATATCCAAATGGTCTTCAAAAAATCTTCAGCCCCTCTCTCTTCTCAAACCTCCTTATTTATGCTCTAACAGAGGGACTTCAGCCCCCACTTGCAGACGCTATGTCATTTTCTTATTTTTTCATTGGTTAATGATGAGGTAACGTTTTACACCTCATCCCAGCCCCCTGGACAGAGTTTGGTGACATAATTTCCTAAATCCTTATTTAGTAGCTGGTGAGATCATGACTTCCGACAGCTGTTCAGCTCTTAGCAAAGCAATGACATAATAATTTTCTCCTTAGCTCTCACCCTCCCTTCACACGAGAGTCTGGTCAGACAGGTTTAAACTTTCACCCAGATCTCTCAACTTTCACCTACATTTACCAAAACTGTGGAAAAACACTTTTTTAACGTGTTGTGTAATATTCAAAACTATCATCAATACCCAGCAGTGGAGAACCTCTTTGGTTTACCGCGAATCTTAAAAGAAAACATAAAATAACATACATTTTACTCACAATACATAATCATATATCTCCAGTTAATTACTTGACACACACTTCACATATTCAATCACTTATCACACTTTGTTTCATATAAGAACACTTTTTTTATATAATTATATGTGTTTGATTTAGAAGTGAACTGTTAAGAGCCTACAAACTCCTCCGCAGCTCTTCCTCTGTGAGTTTGTAAAAGTGTGCACCTTTTTATCTCATCTGACCTATTTCTGTTCAGAGCGAGACCTGCTCGAGCGCATGACAGCATGCCTCTGTGTGTGTGTGTGTGTGTGTGTATGTGTGTGTGTGTGTAAATGTGAGGCCTGCTCCATGCTCTGCCTCTGTCAAAACACCAAAACTAACTAGTTTAAAGGTCTCTCTCTGTAACCAAACTCTCCTTGCATCTCTGCAAGTCAAACTTTCTGCAGAACATGCAGTTTTACATGTTCTGTTCTGTTATTGGTGTGAGATGATAGATTCACTACTTTTTAAATACTCTAAAAACTATTTTCTTTCTTCTTGATAAGCCGCCCAAGCTCTCTGCAACAAAACTCCCTGCAGCTTCCTATCTAGTTCCGACCCACACTTTCTCAGAGAGAGAGACCTGCTGCTTTTCAGAGGCCTTGGTTTTTCTGCCTAGTGTGTGCATGTAAGGCCTGACTCAAACTTATTTCTTATAGCACAGGGTTAACTGAAAATGCCACACAACAACTCAAAGACAGTTTACTAAAATACAACCAAAGCCTAAAAATAAAAAACATATGAGTTTAAAATGCCATAAAAATTAAACTAATCTAGGGTCAAACACCAAGGGATAAAAAGTGTACCATCACACCCTGCTCTCAGCCCTGTGCCAAAGGCAACTTACCATGTGTGTGTATATGTGTTGTAAAGATTTTTGTAGCAGTATAAGTCTGTTTTCAACCTAAAAGTCCTGCATATTTTGACACCCTCTGCTTGAAAACAGGCGGTACTGCTCCAACAAGTCCTTTAACACTCATCGTGATCTTCTCGTCATCTGTGTCCATGCCATCTGGGACCCCGAGATGTCGTCGTCAGGTCACGCGGGATCCTTGGTGCCTCTGGACCCTGGATTGCTGTTCGCTTCTTTTCAACCTCCATCATGGTGCAGTCATCCTGGTCAGTTCCACGTGTTCCGCCCGGCTGAGGTGAGGTCATCTTCCTCAGGTCATCTCCTGAGATCCTGTAGCGGTCAATGATTCTTCGTTCTCCCTTGTTGATCGAGCATCAGGATCAGCATTCTCCCTGGCTTCAGACATCCTTCAGGCGAGTAGGCAGCATTGCCATCCACACCTACTGATGTGGTGGTGTTGCATTGGGTCTTCATGAGTCAAGTCAGACTCTGAGTCAATGGGATCAGCTACTGCTGGTCTGACTGGGATAGCGTCGTCAGGTTCTTCCGGCTTAGCTGGGCCAGTTGTATCAGGACATTATAATTAAGTAAATAAGTAAAATAAGCAAAGAAGGAAATAAGTAAATAAGTAAATAAGTAAACTAAATTCTATATACTAGCATGAGCGGGTTTTTTTTAAGCGGTGTTGGCTAAAATGATCAATTTCTTTCTGCTTTCGGAATCAAACCTCCTGGGTCGTACTTTGGGACTTTGCTCAGTAGCGTTGATTCTGGCACCGTCTTGTGTTTTACGGTGTGGACAGTCTTGACTTTTGGTTAGGTTTTGATGTTCTCCAGTCCGGTTTCTTCTGATGAAAGGAGGGACTTTGTCACAGTCCAGATGAATATTACCCCAAAATTCCCAACGAGGGAGTATGGCTTGGCAGCTGTCATCCTTCGGTGGGGCAGGATAAATCACTTCAGCCTCCCAATATCCTTGGTGGCATAATCCCATTAGTGGTCTACAGCCCCAATCACAGTGCCATTCAGGGGTTTCTTTGTCCAGATGAATCCAGTTACATCTCGTTGTCCTTTTTATGTTGTGATGCAGGAGCATTATCCAGGTCACAATTCCTTCAGGCAAAATCAGTAGATTGATTACCTTGAAGTGGGGTTTGTCTGGCCCCGTTAGGTTCTCAGCTTCTACTGCTGACACCCATTCAGGGGTGTTTCCCAGCTGGTACATCCAAGCTGGATAGCCTGCTAGTCTTACTCTTTCCCAGGTCTTGGTAAGATTTTCAACAGTTTCATTTCTGTCCCATGGTACGAAGATGTCTCTTTGCGTGGTGTCCCAGCAGGTCATGTTTGCATATTTGGATCTCCCATGGGAGACTTTTACATGCGTTAGGCTCCATGGTCTGATTCCGGCTTGATACAAAATAACCAACAACATAACTAAGCCTATTAACACTACGAATCCCCGCAGCAGGGTTCGTAGACAAGTTGCTTTATCCATTCTCATAATCCTTAAACAGTCCTTAGGTCGGTTAGGGGTCGCCATATCTTCATAGATTTGTGGTACATCTTCATAGATGTGTGGATCTGCATCACTGTTTGAATCATCTCGACTTAGTCTACTTTCCAGGCTTGTCATGTTGAGAGAGTTTCTTTTCAAAGACTTTGCTTCTTTTAGCTCTGGGCTCCCTCTTCGAGCGCCTGTGAGTTGTGGTCACTCGATCTTTGAGGAGCTCCAGATATAGTGGAGAGGGGTGTGGCCATCCAGGTTGCAGCCTTTACCATACCCACTTCCACCGAATCACCAGCCATTCGGTAGGTTCAGGCTGGGGTCCTTCCAGGTGCCATTTCTGTTGGGGTTTGGGTCCCCATTTCAATTTGATACTTATTCCTTTTATCGTCATGTAGACCACATTAAATATTCATGGTGAGGTTGAAGGACAAAGCTTAGGGTGAGATTTATACTGTGGCAGGTATGCTGGCTTCAGGTGATAATTTTCTTGAGGTTCATCAAAATGAGACTTTCTGGTATCTTTGGCGATCGGTCTTGAGTCTATAATGTCCTTCTCTGTCACTGCTCTTCTATGGGGTTTTGCATGCTGCATGGTGTGAGCTGGTCAACCATCTGCCGGCGTTCCAGGTTGCCAATGTGGTCGCATTTGACTCTCACTGGGACCTGGCCCTCTTTTCCTTTCACACGTCCTTTGTACAGTTCCACGCAGAGAGGAGATGGGTGTGGCAATTCTGGTCTCAACCCTCTCCACACCCACTTCCATTGGTAGACCCCCCAACATGCAGGTTCAAGCTGGGGGCCTTGCAGCCCACAAAAAGGTTCGTCAGATGGGTCCTCACCTCTTCGGTGCTGTTCCTCCGCCTCCCACAGTCTCTGTCTGAACATTTCCCTGGATTTTCTTCCATATTGCACATAGTGTTCACCCCATTCTTCCAACGCTGTTACCGTACTGACAAGTGGGTGTCCTCTGTACGATACAGTCATCCTGTAAGCCATTCGTACTGGGTACTCTTCCCAATCGTTGATGGGCGTGCAGACTCGATCACACAGCATTCGTAGGGGCAGCTCAGTGTTTTCAACCACTATTTTGTTTGGGTTAGTCTCCCGGTTGTAGATGCTTATTTTCATGGCTCGGCTTGTTGTCCAAACCTCCAACTCCCCTATGGAGATCTCGCAGAAATGTGTTTGATGTGGCTCTCTGTAATTATGGCCCCATCTGATTTTGAATTGCTTTCCGAGTACTTTTAAATAGACAACATTGAAGATCCATGGTGTCCCCATTGGGCTGGGGTTGTATGACATTCTCCATGAGTCTTTTGTTACTACGTAGTCAGGGATACACCTATGAGACCCTTTAGTTAGGTCTTTGCTCCTGTAGAACATTATACATGAGCAGTAGTAGTTTTTAGTTCTGTTAAAGTTCAAGGTGTAGTCTTTTTTGGGACGGTCTAACTTTACCAGTTCTTTCCGTACAATTAGAGCTGGTTGATACGGTCCTCTCCTGGATCGTTGAATCAGCAAATTCCACACATAAGTGGGTGCCTCGTCCTCTGAGTCTGAGTCATTGTAAAGCGGGTCTCTGTCCCAGGACCAGCATGTTTCGATGATTTTTGCAGATTTTATATTATCTCTCCCTTTCCAGATATAATTTGGACACCTCACGATTTGATTTAATAATTCTCTACCTTTCTTTCTGCGATGATGAGATCCTTTGATGATTCTAGCGCCCCGTCGTTCAGTTTTTAGTTGTTCATTTCCTTGTTCATGTGCTTCCATTCCCTCAGAAATGTCTTGCTGGCCCAAGCGTTCAGCACACTTCGCTTTTTCTCTGTTTTACTTGGGTTGGGACTTTTCTGTGTCTTCTTTATTGTCTTTGATCAGCTGTATCGTAGCTCCCACCAAATACACTCCTCTGTATGGAGCCACGACCATCCGTACCGAGACTTTAATCCACTGGGTGGAGTCAGGTCTTATGGGCGTGTATACCCTTTGTGCCTCGTTTGACAATTTGCACAGTACTTCACCATAGTCCCCTCCCACTTACAGGTACAATCTTCTGGGCCTCTTTAACTCAATTCCCATTGTGTGAAGATCATTACTCCTGGTAAAACTGTGGTCCTACTTTTCCCACAAATAAAAGCATCCATTACTTTTACGGGTTTTAGTTGCAACTCCCGTACATCTTCTTTCATTTCACCTCAGCTCTGAGGGGCATATCTTTTTATCTCTTTTTGTTTCTTCGCCTCAAGTTTGAGGGGCTCACAGTTTCATTTTATTATTTTTTTATTTTTTTTCTTCGCCTCAGGTTTGAGGGGCTTAGTCTTTTTTCTTCACCTCAAGTTTTGAGGGGCTCGGTCTTTTTTCTTCACCTCAGGTTAGAGGGGCTTAACTTTCCCTGGTCCTTCCCACCAAATGGGTAGGTCAGTAGGTTCCATGTTGACTTCACAGCTGTTTTGCAGCTTTTAATCACTGTTTTTTTATTAAAGTTTTTTCCTTTTATACATACAAATAAGAAAGCGTGGGTACAAAAAATGTTATACGTATGGTCTGTTTAAACAACATACATAAACGCAAACAAAAATTCTTTAAAACTTAATCCCATTCACTCCTATCCAGGTCACTGCCCTATGTCCACACACTACATCTTTAAACCTGACAAAAACAGAGAGCACAAAAAAAAAAAACAGAATTCACCTGAAATATTATTGTATATTTTGGAATGTATCAAGAAAAAGCCCCCATATTTTATTAAATTTCTCAGTAGAGTGCTGAAGAGAACACCTTATTTTTTCTAGTTTCAAGCATGACAAAAGGTCATATAACCACTGTTTATGAGTTGGAAGGGCAGCACCCTTCCATCTTATTAGAATTGCACGCCTTGCTAACAAGGAACAAAAAGCCAGTGCTTGTCTTTTGGAGGCTGATAGAGGTAACTCTTCACCACTGATACCAAACAGAGCAAGGAGAGGGCTAGGTGTTACTTCTACTCTGAAGATTGTGGACAGGGTTTTAAAAACATCCGTCCAAAACTGACCAAGGCTGGGACAGGACCAGTACATATGAACCAGTGTGGCCTCAGCAGTTTTGCATTTGTCACAGTATGGGGTGATTTCTGGATAAATACGAGACAGTTTGCTTTTGGAGAAGTGGGCTCTGTGTACCACTTTAAACTGAATAAGACAATGGCGTGCACATAGAGATGTTGTGTTAACAAGTTTGAGTATAGAAGCCCATGTTTCATCTGGAATGGTCATGCCCAGGTCCTCCTCCCATACAGCTTTAAGTTTGGGTGAGGAGGTCTCTATTCTGTTCAACATTAGATTGTAAAGCCGTGAAATAAGCCCTTTACGGGTCGGGTTCAATTGTAAGATGGTTTCCAACAGTGTAGGCTCTGGTAGAGAAACTGAGCCTGAAAAATGTGATTGAATAAAATGTCTGATTTGTAAATATCTGAAAAAATGGGATTGTGGTAGACCATACTTATTGCTAAGTTGTTCAAATGATGCCAATTTCTTCTCAATGAAAAGGTCCTTAAAATGAGTAAGACCGCTCCTGTGCCATCCCAGAAACACCCCATCCTGAAGAGAAGGTTTAAACAAATGGTTAGGTGCAATGGGGCTTAGAGGGGAAAAATCCTTAAGTTTAAAATGTTTTCTAAACTGGCCCCATATTTTTAGTGAATGTTTCACTACAGGATTCAAAATGGAGTTGGGTGAGGAGAGTGAAAGTGGAGCACAAAGCATAGCTGGTAGAGATATATTATTGTTGTTGTGTAATTCCATAGTCACCCAATCAGGGGAATTACTCAGGTTATGGTAAAAATACCAGTGCACTAAGCATCTGAGGTTAGCAGCCCAATAATAAAACCGAAAGTTAGGAAGACCAAAACCCCCCTCCTCTTTAGGTTTTTGAAGATTCATCTTATTAAGCCTTGGACGTTTATTCCTCCATATGTAGGATGAAAAAATTGAATCCAGCTCGTTGAAAAATATATTAGGAATAAAAATAGGTAGTGCCTGAAAAACATATAAAAATTTGGGTAGTATAGTCATTTTAATTGAGTTTATACGTCCTACCAAGGACATGGAAAGTGGCGTCCATTTTGTGAGGGATCTTTTCACTTGGTTCAACAGTGGAGTCAGATTTTCTTTGAACAAGTTTTTATGTTTTTTTGTCACTGTGACACCCAGATATGTAATTTTTTGTCTTTCAATTCTGAACGGCAAATTAGTAAAGTCTGATATATTTACTTTATTACTTAAAGGGAAAAGCTCACTTTTGGTAAGGTTTAATTTATACCCGGAGATCTGGCCGAATTGGGTAAACAAGTTGAGGGCAAAAGGCAATGAAGTTGATGGCTTGGAAATAAAAAGTAAAAGGTCATCAGCGTAAAGCGACACCTTATGTTCCATGTCATTTCTCCAGATGCCGGATATCTCCTTACTGGTTCGTAGTGCAATAGCGAGGGGCTCTATGGCTAGATCAAAAAGCAAGGGGCTAAGAGGACAGCCTTGGCGGGTGCCTCTTTGTAATTTAAATGGTTTTGAGGTTTGAGAATTAGTACGTACTGTAGCAGATGGCTGATGGTACAATAATTTAATCCAATGAATGAATTTTCCTCCAAAACCAAATTTACTAAGAGCTGCAAAAAGATAGTCAAATTCAACCCGATCAAAGGCCTTTTCAGCGTCAAGAGAAACAACACACTCATCCGAGACTGTGGGACTTGAATAAACTATGTTAAGCAACCTACGTATATTAAAATATGAATGTCGGTCTTTAATGAAACCTGTTTGGTCTTTTGAAATAACAGATGGTAAGACGGTTTCGAGCCTACGGGCAAGAATCTTAGCTAAAATTTTAACATCTGTATTCAAGAGAGAGATAGGTCTGTATGAGGTGCATTCCATTGGATCTTTTCCTTTTTTTACAAGTAGTGTGATACAGGCTTCATAAAATGACTGAGGGAGGGATCCTTGTTCAAAGCATTCAGTAAGGGTGGAACTAAGCTGAGCAGATAGTAGGACTGAAATTTTTTTTAAAAATTCAGAGGGAAAACCATCTGGACCTGGAGTTTTGCCAGACTGCATTGAAGCTATTGCTAGTGAGACTTCTGACTGGGAGATGGGTTCATCTAACCTGTTTTTGAGTTCAGGTGAGATGACAGGGATGTGAAGTTTAGCTAAGAAATCATCAATCTTTTTAGGATTGGTTTGTAATTGTGAGCTGTATAACTCCGAGTAGAAGTCTCTGAATGCATCATTAATTTTTTCATGATCTGTGATTGTATTGCCGTCTTGTTTTCGAAGTTTAGGAATAGTTTGCCTTGCCCTAGAGCCCTTAAGCATGGTTGCTAATAGTTTATCAGGTTTGTCGCCATGTACATAGAATTTGAATCTGTCATGCAAGAGAAAACGTTCAGCTGAATGTGTTGTTAGTAGGTCAAGCCTCGTTTTAAGTTCAATACGCTTTTTCAAAAGTTCCGGACATTGATTGTGTGCATATTTTATGTCAATCTCTTTGATTTGTTGCATTAGGTTATTCTGTTCATTAGTAGACTGTTTTTTTATTTTTGCTGAGTAGGCAATAATCTGGCCTCTGATATAGGCCTTAAAAGCATCCCATACTATGAGGCTAGAAATCTCTTGGGAGGAATTAGTAGCAAAAAAAAATGTATCTCATCCTGAATAAACTTTAGAAAGTTTTCATCCGAGAGCAAGGTTGAATTAAAACGCCACTGTCCAGTTCTTGGGGAAAAGTGAGGAAGAGATAGGGACATAGTGAGTGGGGCGTGATCTGAAATTACTATGCTCTGGTAATCACAGGAGCAGATCTGATTTAAGTATCTAATATCTGTGATAAAGTAATCAATTCTTGAATAAGTTTTGTGTACGTGTGAAAAATATGAGTACTCTCTCTTATCAGGGTTTAGAGCACGCCACACATCGCACAGTCCGTAGTCAGATAAAAAGGTTTGAATGACTGATGCAGATTTGCTTATGACATTAGTTTTAACAGATGAGCGGTCCAAAACTGGGTCCAACCAGCAGTTGAAATCACCGCCCAGCACCAGACGATATTTATTGAGATCGGGTAAAGAAGAAAATAGTTGTCTAAAAAAATTATCATCATCTGTATTAGGAGCGTAAACATTCACCAGTGCAACTAAAGTGCTGTAGAGTTTCCCACTCACTATAACAAACCTGCCATATTTATCAGCTACCACATTATGGGCCTCAAATGGAGTGTTCTGGCTGATCAGTATGGAGACCCCTCGTGCTTTGGCTTGAAAGAGAGAATGAAAGCGTTGTCCTCTCCAGCATGCCAGGAGACGCACGTTATCAGAGCTCCTGATGTGAGTCTCCTGTAGAAACGCCACATCTGTATTAAGGTGTTTAATATGGGAGAAAACCTTTCTTCTCTTCACTGGATGGTTTAAACCTTTAACATTCCAACTTAGGAAGTTTAAGTGCTGACTCATGTGATTTCAGAAATAAAGCTTGTGTGCTCCTTTATTACAGGTATGACAAATAGAGACTGAAACAAAAAAGATGAAAGTAAAATTATGCAACTGTGTGAGACTCCTGGCAGTGACCTTAGCCCTCCCCCATCCCCCCAACAAAAACAAACAAACAAACAAACAAAAAAGCAAAAACAAAAAATGGCTGCCAGAGAAAAAAAAATAAAATAAAAAAAAAATAAAAATGGCAGCAAGCTCTTCAAACCTAACATTCTTAAAAATTTAATCTTCCTGGTCTCAGAGACGAATCAGAGCTAACCACTGCTCCTAGGAATAAATGTAAACCCCTTATAATAATAGCCTACTGTATTAATATCTGACAAAAACAAACAACCATGACCACAGTAGATTTTTTTTTTGTATATAATAATAAGTTCAAAAATTAATGTGAAAGGAGTCTCCAGTCTTAGGCTATATTATTCAGCCATAATCAAACTGCTGTGTGGTGGGGCTACCTTTCCATTCATAAAGTCCACTGTGGGAACAGGGGGTGGCCAGAATCAATCCTTCATTAATAAATTAACATATGTCTGTTCTGAAAAAATATAGCCTACAAATGCGCACTGAAGGAAAAAAAGCTGCGCGTGTCTCCAAAGTGCACCCTGCCACGCCCCTGCATGTGTGTGTTTGTTACCTCTCATCCACTTTAACTAATGAAGTTATTAATTCATGGGTTCTCCGATGATTTGGGCAGTTTCTTGAGGTATTGTTGAGCCTCCTCCACCGAGCCCAAAAACTTTTTGGCACCGTTGAGCTGTGTTATGCGGAGCCGGGCTGGGAAGAGCAGAGCCGGCTTCAAACCTCGTTTGTAAAGTTCACTCATCACGTCCTTGTACTCCGCGCGCCGGCTGAGCACGTCAGGGCTGTAGTCTTCCACGATACGAAGAGACGCGCCTTTGTAGTCGAACTTCCCTCTGCTCCTGGCTTCACGGATGATGAGCTCTTTGGTCAGGTAGCGGTGCAGGCGGATGATCACCGGGCGCGGAGGATGCCCCGCGGGCCGTTTGGCTGCGAGGGAGCGGTGCGCTCTGTCCAGCTCAGGTGGAGTCGGGAGGACCTCTTTCCCAAATAACTCACAGAGGAGGGTGGAGAAGAAGTGAGTCGGGCGCCCGCTTTCCGTGTCTTCAGGTAAACCGAGGACTCGGACATTCTGACGTCGGCTCCGTCCTTCGAGATCCGAGACTTTAACTTTTAATTTAGCGTTGTCCTCACGGAGAGCAGCGCATGACTCTTCGAGGGTGGACACGCGCTGGCTCAGATCTTCTGTTGCGAGCTCCAAAGAGCTGACTCGTTCTGCCTGTTCCTCCAGGGCCTGTCGTACCTGGTCCAGCTTGGAGCTGAGCATGTTGGCTGACGCTGTGATCTCAGACGCCAGATCCTCCCGGTGCTGCTCAAACAACGCAGTGATAGCCTCCAGCGTTAAACCCGCATCCTCCTTCTTGCTTCCTTTTGCGTTTCTAGAAGCCATAGTCAGAATAAAGAAAAAAGTCTCCAACGCTGAAGTTATACGGCAATTAGTGGAGAAAATAGCCGTCTGTGGGGTGGTGTTAATTAAAAAGTTTGGATGTCACCGGAGCAGCTCGTTGACACGTCTACCCTGTTCGCATGACAAACCGGAAATACCTTGCAGCTTTAATCAACTTGATCATTTCGCATTCTGCTGACAGGTATCTTCTCTTGACGTACTCCAAGGTCTTCAGAGCCCTACCTGCCCAAAGCTCTGAGGTTGTTCTTCTTAAGATAACTCCCCCGCATATAGTGGCCATTCTACGATAGGGGAGCATGGTACTTGGTTCATTGGCCATAATCCGGTTTCTGGTTTTGAATTAGCTAGGAATTGGCTTCAGTTGCTCTTTTTCTCGGATTCCCTGTTTTTGTTAACACAACCATGTTATTGTCTAATATTCTCTTCACCTTGTCTGTGGCGTTGTATTTTGGCTTTTTACTGCAACTGTTGATGGGTGATCCTGTGCTCTGACCCACAGACTTGTTCCAGCATGCTGACGACACTGTTGTCATTAGCTTTTCTTGCCGGTTTAACTACCACATACCCTGACATTGAGTCCACTAGCACTAGAAGATATTCCTCTCCCTTCTTGCTAGTGACTCCCATGGGTCCAGCAACATCCATGCACACTGAGCCCCAAGGTATGATACTCTTGATAGTTTGTCCATCCACTCGGTGCCCGCGACGTCCTGCGTTATATTGACCACATACCACACAGTCCTGCAGTACCTTGCGAATTTGCTTCATGGGAATCCAGAGCTCCTGACTCTCCAACTCCTTACGTGTAGGTTGTACGCCCGTATGACCTAGCCCTTCATGCACGCCACGCACAACCTCTAACACGTACTCCTGTGGGACCCTCGGCCCGCCGGGGTTTGTTCCCACTCTCGATCGACAAAACGATTTTTCTCTATTGCACATAAGATCCACTTCTTCATTGCCCTGCCAGTAGTTTTCTTCTTTAGTGTGGGATTTTTGGCGCTCCACCTCCAACTTGTAGATTCAGCTTGATTCCAGCTATTTTCTTCCACAAATCATGGTGAGTCACCACTTTTCCCTTAGCACTTTCAAATCTAATTTCTTCCCAAATGGATAAATCCACTTTCAGGGCTTGTGCACAGTGATTACTGTTGGTCACCACTCGTGATGTTTTTATATTTCTGCGAGTTAGTTCAAGCAATCCTTCTAGTACTGCCATTACTTCTCCAGTCAGAACACTTCCTGGCACTCTCTCTATTGGGTGCATGGTTTTCGGACCTATATTTCCGCAGTTGTCTTAGAATCTAGCCATAGAGGCTGACTTAATGATTTGCTTCAGCTTCTCTTTCCCAGCCGGGGAGAATTCGCTTTCATTCACTCTTTGTTCTCTTACTTCGGGGATATTTTCACAGGTTTTTGTACAGTCCTGTTTGCCAATTGAACTGTAAGGTGTTATATTGTTTTTAGGTTTCTGCGTCACAGACACCTCTGCCCCAAAGACCATTAGGTAAGGTTTTTCCATCCACTTTGGCATAGATTTCGACACGTCCTAATAATCTTTATCAAGGGTGACCCGCAACCTCTCGGCCATTATTCAGCTGGTCCCCCATCCCTTCTCAGTCGGAATTCATGAAGGGCCTTTCTTTCATCAGGGGTCATTTTAGCATATTCTTTTGAGGGCACATAGTCGCCCCATCTTCGAGGTGTTGTGTTAGCTGCTTCGGCTTGAAATCCCCTTTGTTGTTGGTTTTGTTGTTGAGCCCTAGGGGCTGCTTTTGGCCGTGTTGGATTTTGTTTCATCCCGTTTTTTCTCTTTTCATCCCAACATTGTTTGTCTAGGTCACAAGACTTTACTGCTTGATCGATCTTGAGGACCAAGGTCTCACCAGGCATCCCAATGAAGGTCACTTCTCTCTTACTTCCCTTTACTACCACTCTCAGAGCCCCAACATCCTTTTCTCGAGGAACTGTTCGTCCGAGTCGATTCCAGACTGATGTGGGGTGTTGTCCTTGATCCATGCCTTCTTTTGCCTGTTGGATTTGAGAATCCTCCGTCGTGGTAGTAGATACCAGCTCAGGTTTTGGTTCAGTTGGATCGTTCATGTTGGACTGGTCCACCAGTCCTACTGGTGCCACTCCCGTGGCCATTCTTCGTTTTTGCCGTCTCGAGTTGTCTGTTTTCAAAGCCTCCAGACTTTATGTCCCGGTACCTTGGGATGAAAACAGACCTGCTGCTAACTTACTCTAAACTATGGTCAGTAGTCCTTAGTAAGCCCTCTTTGCCCTACCACCCGTGGTGTTCAGCTGGTGGCTAGTCCAGCTGCGCTACAACTCCTCTACCCAGGAGAGTTGTGGTTTGGCGTGCGCTTTTGTCTCGAGTTCTTGAGTTCTTCTTTCTTCAAAAACACGTTGGGACGTCACAACTCCTCCACCCAAGGAGAGTTGTGGTTTGGTGCTTGGTCAGTCCACTGACGCACGCCTTGTTATCTTGAGTTCTTTATGCTTTAAGCACGTTGGGCGCCATGTTAATTCTACGTGAGTGAGGTTAGCCGCAGGACCTTGCGACAAGTCCTCACTCCAGCCTTTCTCCGGTAACGGGTCCTTTTAACTTTTATCCTTGCACACGAGTATTACCCGATATGTCTCCAGATTAGTTAGGATTAAGGCTGAGACGAGGTAATTCACTTAGGCTTGTTCACTGTCTACATCTGCACATCACATCATTTTCTTTTCACCCCGATAGATAGCCTGACTTAGCAGAATGGAGTCAGATCGTATCTCACGGAGAAACATGCATTAAACGACAGCTTACCTCTTGTAGATCGTGATTGTTTCCGGCCTAATAAATTTTAGGATCTTGGAAAGTAAGATCCTAGGATGTTGTTTTACTCTTTTTGGCTAATAAAACCATTCAAATACCTCCAGTCATATTGTTGTTATCTTTGAACCAAGTTTTCCATCATTTAATATCAAGGTGAGTCAAATGAAAAATCCAAATTTGTACGTTTTATGTTTCTTTAATATTTAATAGTTGCAAGGGGTAACAGCATAAGCACTACTTACTACAGAAAAAGATTTAATCAGGTTACATGATTTGCATTTAAGAGAATTAAATGATTCACAGCTCACCAAAAGATGTCTTCCACTCGCTGGGTTTAAGGTGTTTCTTGTAATTGAATTGAGTTGTACTTCAATCAATAATTTGTATAATCTTCAAAAATGTTGGTTTATTCTACAATAATCTGATTCCAATTAAATATATTCAATTCCATCCAGGTAATCTTGTTGTGTTCCAACTTGTGTTTTTATTTCCACCAGAAAACTTTGTTTTATAATCCCATCAGGAAATCTTGTTGTTTTTTCTACAGAAAAACCTCCAGGTGATGCTGTTGTACTCCACTCAGAAGTCTGCACTCCAGCAGACTGGACAAATCTTTGTTTAATCCCACATAGGAAAAGCTTGTGTTTTTAATCCTAACAGAAAGGAAGAATTGGTAATTCAGGCTTTAATCCATTCAAGACCGGTTGTACGGTGTTGATGAACAAAACTCTCGTAGCGGTGTTTCCTTAGCTCCAAACAAGCAGTTTTTCCAAGGCTGGATGGTCTTGCACTCGGCAAAAGCAGCTTTTATCCACTCCAGTAGATTGAAGAATTCTTCTTTATTTTTAATCCCACAGAAAAACCTCCAGGTAATTCTGTTATGTTAAAAATCCCAGTTGTAATCCATCAAAACTGTTCAGGGCTAAAAAGTCTGGTAATCCTCCTAGGCAAATCAATTATTCCTCAAAAGTGTTATCCATTCAAAGATATTGTAATCCATTCAGTTGTTCTGCGATGCTGATGAACAAGGCCTTCAAAGTAGGCCTGAGGCTAAAATTAGAACATTGGCCCTCATGCACAAACCTTTCGTACGCACAGATTTGTGCGTATACTGTGCGTGCGAGTGATTTGGGATCATTTGTGGCATCCAACAATGTTTTCGTATCCTAGGATTTTTTTCAGATACGAACAGAATCTACGTGTGGTCCAGACCTGTCGTATATTTTAGGAGCGTCAGTCTGCTGTCATCCAGACCGCCTTTTCTCCACTAATAACTTTATATTTCGTTATTTAGAAAATATTTCGAGTTTAAACAATTAAATGCAACCGCACATATTGGTTTAATTAAAGCGGCATCAACCCCCCCCACGTCCACCACCTTGCGCGACCCGCGCGCGGCCCCCGCCCCACTCATGTCGACCACCCGGTGTGCCACGCAACGCGCCCCCACTCATGTCGACCACCCGGTGTGCCACGCAACGCGCCCCCACTCATGTCGACCACCCGGTGTGCCACGCAACGCGCCCCCACTCATGTCGACCACCCGGTGTGCCACGCAACGCGCCCCCACTCATGTCGACCACCCGGTGTGCCACGCAACGCGCCCCCACTCATGTCGACCACCCGGTGTGCCACGCAACGCGCCCCCACTCATGTCGACCACCCGGTGTGCCACGCAACGCGCCCCCACTCATGTCGACCACCCGGTGTGCCACGCAACGCGCCACGCGCCTCTGTCGGCACACACACACACACACACACACACACACACACACAGCGCTGCTGCAGAGACCCAGGGGAGAAGAAAGGCGAAACAGTTGCTTCATGTCATTTTTAATATAAACTGCCTGTTGACTGTGGGCGCTCACTGATGTCATCTGTATTCTGTGTGGGTCTGCGCTCAGATCCGGGGCTGACACTATGATCAAAGGCGAGTCAATTTTAATTCGCCAAACGCGTTTGTGTGTTTTCTGACGCATAAAAGCCGGAATGAATGGACACTTCCTGCTCGCGGTGGCAGGAAACTATATCCTTATATGGTGTTTTGAGGGGTGGGAATTATGTAAATAACCTCTCGCGTGCACGAGCACGTGAATAGAACAGGTGGGATTCATCATTATTTACACAGCTCATATACACACATTTCCTGACTATAGAAGACTTTGTTGGATCTGACATGGCATGTTCGTACGAACGCTTCGTACGAACAAAAGTAGGAGGAAGTTAGGATAAGAATACGAACATTTTTGTGCATGAGGGCCATTGTGTACTTCTGGCTTTCCATCCAAGGTCAGTCAGCTTCTAGCTGGCAGGTCCCCGCTCTGGGGTCGGTCTCGGATGACCCAAAACAGTAACTTAATTAATAGTTGAATTAAATCAAAGAGAATTTGTTTGTTCCACAAATTTGTTAAATCCATCCAGAAAAATGGTAATCCAGAAATAGACAATTTTAATCCATTAGATAATGTGGTAATTCCTGGAAAAATTAGTTAAAAATCCATTACGAGAGGCCTTTAACAGCAGTTAGAAGATGAACAGGGACACTGTGTTCTTCTTATCTTCCCAATTTTCCCAAACATTCAGCTTGCTGCAGTCTGATCTCTCGACGCACAAAACTTCTCTTTAAACTTTTCCAGATTTAAAATCAATCAGCTCTCCGAATGCAGGCATTGATCCAAGTCTTCTTTCCACAATATAATTCCTCAAGGTCTTCCATCATCTGCTCTGCAGTACTGACAACCAGGGCGTCAGAAGCGGTGTTCCCTTAGCTTAAACAAGCTGATAAGCCAAGACCCGTCAGAGCAGATCCCGATGCCGCAAAAACACTTCTTTTGTCCTGGAGTAAACTCTTTTTGAATTAATCCAATCTTCTTAAAGTATCCAGCAAATTCAACTAATTCTTCATGACTTCAGCAACTTCAGCCAATTGTATTCCATAATTATTGTTGGATCTTATCAAAAGATGTTGTTTTGTTCCACTAAAATATTTTTAGATCAGGAAAAATAGTATTCCACAAAAGAGCGGCTTTTAATCCATCATTGCTCAGTCGAGCTGCCGTGAGGCCCTCAACAGCAGAGCGGAGATAAAAGTACACCGTGTTCCACTAACATAAACAATCTTGCGGCGCTCCGTCAGCGCACAGAGCTTCTCCCAAACTCACTTTAATTTTTCATCAACAGAGGAATCCTAACTGATTTTCCATCTTCATGTAATTGCAGTCTTGTTGCTTGTTATACTACATTTAATATAATTTTAATGCCCTGGACAAGAATGGGAATATTTCCTTACCTTCTGTTCGGCAAATCCACAGGGGCTATTTACCAAAGGCAAGGAAAAAATACCTCAATCCTGAATCAAGATTTGAGGCTATATTCCAGCTCTGTAATTAATCCAATTTTGAAGAAGAATAGCAAGGGATCCAGGCTGAAGCAAAAATATCTCCTTTCTTGTCCAAGGAGAGTCTTTTTAGAATATTCTATCTTCTTCTTTAGTTCCAGAGCGTCCGTCTTTGTCCAATAATCCAAATGGTCTTCAAAAAATCTTCAGCCCCTCAGCTCTGTTCACCAGCCTTATTTATGCTCTAACAGAGGGACTTCAGCCCCCACTTGCAGACGCTATGTCATCTTCTTATTTTTTCATTGGTTACTCGTGAGGTAACTTTTTACACCTCCTCCCAGCCCCCTGGACAGAGTTTGGTGACATAATGTCTCTTTCAGCTGTCACCCTCCCTTAGCAGAGAATGACTTAATGCCATCTGTCATGTGGGCAAAGTTCCAATTTTTTCAGTCAGAACAAGTTCAACTTTCACCTAGATCCTCAACTTTTACCTACATTTACCCAAACTGTGGAAAACCCACTTTTGTAACGTGTTGTGTAATATTTAAAACTATTTTTCAATACCCAGCAGTGGAGAACCTCTTTGGTTTACCGTGAATCTTAAAAGAAAACATAAAATAACATACATTTTACTCACATACATAATCATATATCTCCAGTTAATTACTTGACACACACTTCACATAACCATTGCATGTCTGATTTTCTTTGTTGTAAATGCTTGCCCTTTCTAACAGGCTTTGAATCAACCTTGCAGCCTCTCTTCTGCTCTGGCAAAAGTGTGCACGTTCTTATCTATCTGACCTATATTTGCTCCAAGCAGACCTGCTCAAGAGCGTATGTGTTATTATTATTATAACTCCTTGTGTGTTTCTCTGTGTGCATGCTTGTCTTGGTAAGAAGTTTCATCTGTCTGCAATAACGCTTTGCTTCTAATAATTGTTATTCTTATTATTTTGTTAAAATAATTTTTGTTACTTTTAAACAGTCCTTGAAGCCAAAGCAAAAACTACCTTCCCCAGTAACTCTCTTCTGCAGCTGTGTGAAACACTAAGAAGAGGCCTGGCTGTCTTGCTCCTGCCTTGAGCGTGTGTTTGGAGTGCGAGAGAGTATGTGTGTGCACATGCACGTGTGTGCATGTGTGTATGCGTGCGTGTTTTTACGTGTACGCGTGTGTGTGTGCGCGGTTGTGCGCACGCTGGTTTTGGAAGAGGCTGTGTGTTTAGGTAAATATGAGGCCTGCTGTTCGTATGGCTTCGTGTGTCTGCATCATGATTCAAAATGCTATGATTTTATCGCTATCCAATAAAAGATTATATTTATATGTTTGATCAGTTCTGTATGAGATTTAAATACCCTAAAAACTATTTTCTTTCTTCTTGATAAGAAGCCCAAGCTCTTTGCAACAACTCCTTGCAGCTTCTTATCTAGTTTTGATCCATATTTTCTCAGAGAGAGACCTGCTGCTTTTCAGAGGCCTTGGTTTTTCTGCCTAGTGTGTGCATGTAAGGCCTGACTCAATCTTATATTTCTTATAGCACAGGGTTAACTGAAAATGCCATACAATAACTCAAAGACAGTTTACCAAAATACAGACAAAGCATATAAAAAGTAAAAAACATACATCATGTTTTTCTGCTTATGAGTTTAAAATGCCATATAAATTAAACTAATCTAGGGTCAAACACCAAGGGATAAAAAGTGTACCATCACACCCTGCTCTCAGCCCTGTGCCAAAGGCAACTTACCATGTGTGTGTATATGTGTTGTAAAGATTTTTGTAGCAGTATAAGTCTGTTTTCAACCTAAAAGTCCTGCATATTTTGACACCCTCTGCTTGAAAACAGGCGGTACTGCTCCAACAAGTCCTTTAACACTCATCGTGATCTTCTCGTCATCTGTGTCCATGCCATCTGGGACCCCGAGATGTCGTCGTCAGGTCACGCGGGATCCCTGGTGCCTCTGGACCCTGGATTGCTGTTCGCTTCTTCTCAACCTCCATCATGGTGTAGTCATCCTGGTCGGTTCCACATGTTCCGCCCGGCTGAGGTGAGGTCATCTTCCTCAGGTCATCTCCTGAGATCCTGTAGCGGTCAATGATTCTTCGTTCTCCCTTGTTGATCGAGCATCAGGATCAGCATTCTCCCTGGCTTCAGACATCCTTCAGGCGAGTAGGCAGCATTGCCATCCACACCTACTGATGTGGTGGTGTTGCATTGGGTCTTCATGAGTCAAGTCAGACTCTGAGTCAATGGGATCAGCTACTGCTGGTCTGACTGGGATAGCGTCGTCAGGTTCTTCCGGCTTAGCTGGGCCAGTTGTATCAGGACATTATAATTAAGTAAATAAGTAAAATAAGCAAAGAAGGAAATAAGTAAATAAGTAAATAAGTAACCTAAATTCTATATACTAGCATGAGCGGGGGGTTTTTTAAGCGGTGTTGGCTAAAATGATCAATTTCTTTCTGCTTTCGGAATCAAACCTCCTGGGTCGTACTTTGGGACTTTGCTTAGTAGCGTTGATTCTGGCACCGTCTTGTGTTTTACGGTGTGGACAGTCTTGACTTTTGGTTAGGTTTTGATGTTCTCCAGTCTGGTTTCTTCTGATGAAAGGAGGGACTTTGTCACAGTCCAGATGAATATTACCCCAAAATTCCCAACGAGGAAGTATGGCTTGGCAGCTGTCGTCCTTCAGTGGGGCAGGATAAATCACTTCAGCCTCCCAGTAACCCTGGTGGCATAATCCCATTACATACAGCCCCAATTGCAGTGCCATTCAGGGAGTTCATTGTCCAGATGAATCCAGTTACATCTCGTTGTCCTTTTTATGTTGTGATGCAGGAGCATTATCCAGGTCACAATTCCTTCAGGCAAAATCAGTAGATTGATTACCTTGAAGTGGGGTTTGTCTGGCCCCGTTAGGTTCTCAGCCTCTACTGCTGACACCCATTCAGGGGTGTTTCCCAGCTGGTACATCCAAGCTGGATAGCCTGCTAGTCTTACTCCTTCCCAGGTCTTGGTAAGATTTTCAACAGTTTCATTTCGGTCCCATGGCACGAAGATGTCTCTTTGCGTGGTGTCCCAGCAGGTCATGTTTGCATATTTGGATCTCCCATGGGAGACTTTTACATGCGTTAGGCTCCATGGTCTGATTCCGGCTTGATACAAAATAACCAACAACATAACTAAGCCTATTAACACTACGAATCCCCGCAGCAGGGTTCGTAGACAAGTTGCTTTATCCATTCTCATAATCCTTAAACAGTCCTTAGGTCGGTCAGGGGTCGCCATATCTTCATAGATGTGTGGTACATCTTCATAGATGTGTGGATCTTCTTCATTGATGTGTGAATCTGCATCGCTCTTTGAATCATCTCGACTTAGTCTACTTTCCAGGCTTGTCATGTTGAGAGAGTTTCTTTTCAAAGACTTTGCTTCTTTTAGCTCTGGGCTTCCTCCTCGAGCACCTGTGAGTTGTGGTCACTCGATCTTTGAGGAGCTCCAGATATAGTGGAGAGGGGTGTGGCCATCCAGGTTGCAGCCTTTACCATACCCACTTCCACTGAATCACCAGTCATTAGGTAGTTTCAGGCTGGGGTCCTTCCAGGTGCCATTTGTTGGGGTTTGGGTCCCCATTTCAATTTGATACTTAATCCTTTTATCGTCATGTAGACCACATTAAATATCCATGGTGAGGTTGGAGGACAAGGCTTAGGGTGATATTCTTCTTGAGGTTCATCCAAATGAGACTTTCTGGTATTTTTAGTGTTTGTGTAGAAATAGTTCTTGGTGCAGTTTTCCCATATTGAGATGTCAATTTTGGGTTTGTCGAACCATACTATGCTTTTTGCTATCTTTAGGGCTAGTATTTTCGGGCCCAATGTGGTCGCATTTGACTCACACTGGGACTTGGCCCTCGTTTCCTTTCACACGTCCTTTGTACAGTTCCACACAGAGAGGTGATGGGTGTGGCAATTCTGGTCTCAACCCTCTCCACACCCACTTCCATTGATAGACCCCCCAACATGCAGGTTCAAGCTGGGGGCCTTGCAGCCCAAAAAAAGGTTCGTCAGATGGGTCCTCACCTCTTCGGCGCTGTTCCTCCGCCTCCCACAGTCTCTGTCTGAACATTTCATTGATGTTACTACTGCTCATGTATAATGTTCTACAGGAGCAAAGACCTAACTAAAGGGTCTCATAGGTGTATCCCTGACTACGTAGTAACAAAAGACTCATGGAGAATGTCATACAACCCCAGCCCAGCCCAACATTTCATTGATGATTCTGCCTCCACATGATTCTGTTTTTAATCTTAGTTAATACCATTATTGATTTTATTTGATTTTATCACTTGTTTTTATTGTTGTAGCACTTTGAGATTTTTATTAATGAAAAGTGCGGTATAAATTGAATTTATTATTATTATTATTATTATTTCCCTGGATTTTCTTCCATATTGCACATAGTGTTCACCCCATTCTTCCAACGCTGTTACCGTACTGACAAGTGGGTGTCCTCTGTACGATACAGTCATCCTGTAAGCCATTCGTACTGGGTACTCTTCCCAATCGTTGATGGGCGTGCAGACTCGATCACACAGCATTCGTAGGGGCAGCTCAGTGTTTTCAACCACTATTTTGTTTGGGTTAGTCTCCCGGTTGTAGATGCTTATTTTCATGGCTCGGCTTGTTGTCCAAACCTCCAACTCCCCTATGGAGATCTCGCAGAAATGTGTTTGATGTGGCTCTCTGTAATTATGGCCCCATCTGATTTTGAATTGCATTCCGAGTACTTTTAAATAGACAACATTGAAGATCCATGGTGCCACCAGCTGTACAAGCTCCCCAAAGCAGTATCATCGGCCCCAGGAAGTCCAGCCGTAAAACCGCTGGCAAACACTCCAACCCCCATCACCTCCCACGACCGGTTAGGAGTGACGACTGTAGGGCTACTGTTTCTGTGGACACGGGTGCCAGCAGCCTGGTTACCGCCACTTTTTGACCCTGGTTGCGGTTTTGATTTATCGGTGAGCCACCGATCCATAAAGGGGGGAAGGATGTAACCGGGTGGTTTTAGTTCATTGGAAGAGTGGCTGTAAATTCCCACTCTGGTTTGGCTCCCTGAACACACCGTGTCCTGTTCCTCCACCTTCAGTGTGGTTTAGCTCATTAGTGTTACTAAGCACCAGGTGTGTAAGCCAAACATTCTTCTCCAGGGTGTTGGCTGTTTAGTCTCTTGCTGCATGTGGCTGTAGTGAGTGCTGCTGCAGTGTTCATGGAGTTGTGCAAAGCCCTGAAGCACAAGCTAAGGTAAATGTTTTTTTTCATTAGTCACTTATGGCTGGTTGGGTGCTGTCAATGCTGCTCCACATATTGTTGTGGAGTTCTGTTAAAAGTTATTTGTATTTGTTTGTTTCTTTAGGACATGTGCCAGTGGGTGGCAGATTGCCACTGCAACTAATTGAATGTGCTTGTTGTTGGGGTTGTGACTGATTAAGGTACATGCTTGTATTTTCTAATATTGTTTATCATGTGCAAGCACCTTACTAACTGTCATTCCTGTACTGCAGATTGCTACAGTTGCTATATTGTGCTCCCAACTCTGTGCCTTGTTTTAAACTGTACATGCTCTCATGTTACTGGCATGTAACATCCTTTGGTGTTAAGTGATTTGGAGTTGTGCTAGCCCTTTACAACTGGCCTGGTAGAACCACCATAGCATAAATGCATCTAATAAAGGCTGTTTTAATATTGAAAGGAATTAATAAAATATATATTGTATACAACACTTCTGTTTTTGTCATTTGAAGCCAGGCGTACCTGCGTATTTGTAATAGGGAAGCTCTAGACTATTTACAGTCTACCAGTTGGCTTTAGAGTCACATCCTCTGAGTCACAATCCGGGCCTTCATAGCCCGTGTTACATAGAAATTAATAATACCCTAGATGTCTGACTGAGGACTGTGACTGAGGAACAGCTTCTACCCTGAGGCTGTTAGACTCATGAATAAATAAAAATAAAATTAAAATAAACACTGCAAAATATCACATCATGGTGATGCTGATATGTTTTCTTGTTGCTGTGTTCATCTGTGTTCATCTGTGACCATCTGCTCATACAAACTCATGTTCGTGCTGCTGTTTATTCCCACTATATTAGGCTTAGTGTATTACTAGTTGATGTTTTTCTTAGTTAGTTCTCGATGTTATTACTGTTTTTCTCTTTCATTTGTTGTTGGATGTAACTGGGACCTCGTGTACATAATCTCGTTTTCATCTCATGTACCACATGCGGTGCAAATGACAATAAAGACTCTCTGACTCTGACTCTGACTCTGATGTCTCAGTTTCTACTGTCTGGGAAGCCCTGAAAGCGTATATAAGAGGACAGGTAATATCCTTTGCAGCTAAAAAGAAAAGGGATTCCCTGTCTAAACAAAAGGATCTCGAAAGGCAAATTGCAGACTTGGACACTAAGAATTCTCAAACTCCATCCCAACAGTTGCATAAGGAACGCTGTAGACTTAATGCAGAACATAACTTAATTACATCTCAGTCGATAGAATATTTATTGCTGAAAAATAGAAGTAGCACATACGAGCACGGTGATAAGGCTGGGGAGATTTTGGCAAGGCAGCTTAGGGGTGCAAGGGCCAAATTAACTATTGGTGGGATAACATCTCAAGATGACATCATCATTACGGACCAGCAAGGAATAAATGACGCTTTCCAGCATTATTATAATAAATTATATAGTTCTGATAATTGTTGTAACCCAGATCTCTTGCAAAACTTTTTTGGACGCTTATCCATTCCCAATCTAAACTCAGATCAAGTTGCTGCCCTGGACATGCCCATTTCAGAGCAGGAGATATTGGGGGCAATAAAATTGTTACAACCCCGGAAGTCACCTGGTCCTGATGGTTTGCCAAACGAATTTTATGCAGCATTCTCCGATCAGTTAGTTCCAATTTTGACAAACATGTATAAATACTCTTTCAAGAAAGGATACCTCCCTCCCACTTTGAATCAAGCTTGCATAACTTTGCTGCTTAAAAAAGATAAGAATCCCACAGAATGTTCATCTTACAGGCCAATATCACTACTGAACAGCGATTATAAAATATTAGCAAAAGTATTGGCCTGTCGTCTGGAGCAGATCTTACCCAGTGTTATATCCCCAGATCAGACAGGGTTTGTTAAAAGCAGACGCTCTTTTTATAATATACGTCGTTTATTGAACATTATGCATACCCCTTGTCAAAATAATTCTGAATGCCTTCTTTCCATTGATGCAGAGAAAGCATTCGACAGAGTAGAGTGGATCTATATGTTTGAAACTTTGGAGAGATTTGGTTTTGGTGGGCCATTTATATCCTGGGTTAAGTTATTATACTCCTCCCCATCAGCCATGATTCTAACGAATAACTTCTACTCTAAACCATTCAGTTTGCACCGCGGGACCCGACAAGGATGCCCACTTAGCCCTTTACTTTTTGTTTTGGCCATTGAGCCTCTGGCTCTGGCAATAAGAACATACAGCTCTATTAAAGGTATTACCAGGGGTAGGGTTGAGCATAAGCTTTCCCTCTATGCTGATGACCTTTTATTATACATATCAGAGCCAGAACAGAGCATCCCTCATATTTCAACGCTTCTCTCTCAGTTTGGGGAAATCTCTGGATATAAAGTAAATGTAAACAAAAGTGAGCTTTTTCCTCTAAATGCCTGCCTAAATTATATCACAAGTGCTACACCTTTTAAGATAACTAATCATAGCTTTGTCTATCTAGGTATTACAGTAACAAAGACTTTGGATGACCTCTATAAGAGTAATTTTGAGAAATTGCTTACCGAAACCCAATGTAACCTAAATAAATGGTCAACACTTCCTCTCTCCCTAATAGGAAGAGTGAATACAATCAAAATGTCAGTGCTCCCTAGATTCCTATATCTTTTTCAATGTCTCCCTGTTGTTATTCCAGGTGCTTATTTTAAAAAGTTAGATTCGGCCTTTTCGACCTACATTTGGAATAGCAAAAAGCCTCGTCTTAAAAAAGACCACTTGCAAAAATCAAAGAAAGATGGGGGTCTAGCCCTTCCCAATCTCCAGCACTATTATTGGGCATGTAATTTATATTGTCTCTCTTTTTGGATGCACTACAGCTTTAATGATGATGGTCCCATTTGGGTAGAGATGGAAAAATCGTCATGTGCCCCTTTATCTATGCCAGCTTTGATTGGCGCACCCTTACCTTTGCCTCTTAATCAGACCTCCTCGAACCGTATAGTTTATAACTCCCTGGCAATCTACTCTCAATTTAGGAAGCATTATGGCCTTCGTCAGATGAGTCTTTCCAGTCCAATCGCATTTAATATCCTTTTTCCTCCTTCGTTGCAGGACGCTACTTTCGGCGTGTGGAAAAGTAAGGGCTTAACATTTTTTAAGGACCTCTATAATGGAAACAAATTTGCTTCTTTTGAACAATTGTCTAACAAATTTGATTTACCAGCTTCACACTTTTTTAGATATTTACAGGTTAGACACTTTATTACCTCATACATGTCAGTCTTTCCTGATAAACCTTCTGATAATATAATTGATGAGCTGATGTCTTTTTTTTAACCCAACAAGGAGCAAAGCGATCACTTCCTGGATGAAATTGATCTCACATTTAGATTCCCGGTCCTTTGACACAATTAAACAATCCTGGGAGCAGGATCTTCAAATTACAATTAGTGAGGTAGTTTGGGCTGATATTTTGGGGAAAATCCACTCATCATCAATGTGTGCAAGACACTCTCTCATCCAATTCAAAGTAGTACATCGGGCACACCTTCATAAATCTAAATTGGCCAAAATCTATCCTCAAATCGACCCTATATGTGATAGATGTAAATCAGAGGAAGCCACACTATTACACATGTTTTGGAACTGCCCCAGGATACAAATATACTGGACTGGTATCTGTGAAGCACTCTCAGCGGTTTTTGGAATTCAAATTACTCTGAACCCACTCATGCTGCTCTTTGGTGTCACTCCTGAGGGTTTAGGTTTACCTAAAGGAGGCAGAAAGGTAATTGCATTCTCGACCTTGCTAGCACGCCGTCTGATTCTCCTTAGATGGAAGGATGCTGCCCCACCCACAGTGTCAAACTGGATAAAAGATGTATTGCTTAACCTTAAACTAGAGAAAATCAGATATGTAATGAGAGGCTCTGAGAATAACTTTTATAAAACTTGGAAATTGTTTATGATTTTTTTCAATAAACCCTCAACAGAGGTTCAGGAATAATAGACCCTGGAATATTGGCTGAGCAAGTCTAATCTTGATATGGATTTTTGTATGGTCTTAAATTTTCGTTGTTATTATTATTATTTTTTATTATTATTATAAATTACTTTTTTATTTTTATTATTATTGTTATTTTTATCTTAGGTGACGGTACTTAGGGGAATGTTGGTTGTTTATTGGGTGTGTTATTTTTGTATTTTGTATATAAAGTGAATTTTTTTTTAATAAATATATTAAACATCAGAAAACAATATGTCAGTCTTCAATACTTGGTTGGGTATCCCTTTGTCTTAATCACTACCTCGATGCGACATGGCATTGAGGAAATCAGGCTGTGGCATTGTCTGGGAGTTATGGAA
>JBBPBX010031677.1:0-22701 GCA_038048925.1 Garcialebias charrua
ATACTCGCATGCTTTTACATATATACCAACTAAGAACTCGAATGTTTGACTCAGGTTGGCTTTAACATAATTCATTAAGCCACAAAGTGAAGAAAAGTCTTGCTAACTGATTAGCTAATGATGTTAGCATTGCGAGTGTGTTGGGATACAACATACAAGCCTACAGAGTATGCCGTTTACGGCAACACAGTTAGCTAAATTAGTGTCGAATCGATAAGTAAGCAACTATCGACGGTGTTCTACTCATTACTCACGCATAACTGGTTGGCCCATTCCTGCATGTTTGCGGCAGATGAATGAACCAGCTGCTAAAGGCTAGCGGCTGTACGTCCGCTGATAATTTGCCTGTCAGCCAACAGCCGAGACATGACCTTCTTAGACGGGGCTTAAAGAAGCCTTTGTCGGGATAGTTAAGCTCTTAATCTATCGGCCTAATTCGGACCTTACCCAGCGAATTAACGTACCTTCTGGAGTTGTAATGAAGTTAGTCACACAGCGAATTAGAAGAGAAAATCTCCAGAGTTCTTCTTCTTCTTCTTCTTCTATAGATTTTATTGGCGGTTGGCGAACTCATATTAAGCGCATTACCGCCACCAACTGGACTGGAGTGTGGACTTGGATAATAGACAGGAAAAAAAAATAAATAAAATAAAAAATAATAATAATAAAAATAAACAATAATAATAAAATAAAGTAAAATAAAGAAAAATAAATAATAAGAATAATAAAAACAAACTAAATTCGACAAAACAAGCTAATCGACTTCATGAACAAAACAACTTTACTGTATGTATCTGGCGAGTTTTCCTCNAAAAATAAACAATAATAATAAAATAAAGTAAAATAAAGAAAAATAAATAATAAGAATAATAAAAACAAACTAAATCTCCAGAGTTTACCGTCTCAGGCGTAGAAGAAGAGCTGTGGCCTTAGACTCCGCCCACTTGTTTTACTTCCGCACAAACTACAAACTGTCAAGCAACGTCATCGTACGTCCATTACAAGGCAGCTTTCTACAGGGCACTCATTGGCAACATAATAAACTTGTTCTGTCACCCACAGTGAAACAAATACCCGATGCAACTAAACGATTCTAAGTGGATTTTTTTTTACTGAATGGACCCTGTAAGGTAAAATTTCTAAAATTGTTTCAAACAAAACATTTTCATGTACATTTCATTTATCAAAGTTGCATACATTTTTTTAATTAAATTTATTCATTTTAAAATACAACAAAAAACAATCACAAATGTGACTATACAATATTAAGATATAAAATGAAGGGTAGCAGAATGAAGAGAAAATCTTATTAAATCTGCCCCCTTTTTCAAACAGTCAATTCAAACAAAAAATATCAAGTAACAGAATAAAAAAGAATAACTCATATGATTATGGAATTACAAGATAACACGCAAAAAACGTTCATATGTATTTTTGTAATAATTTGGTTTTGATCAAATTCTTAAATGTAAATAATTATTTTTTGATTACAGTATCCAAATCCTTCCACAAACCCTGAATTGAGGTTGACCGACCCCTCGAACTGGTTCTATACAGTATATTTAGGTTTAACAAAAATATCTGTTCCCTTTAGATTATAACAGCTTTGACATTTAACAAGTATTTGGCTATTAAATGGTAGTTCTTTTTTATGAGCTCTTTACATAACATAATTTGCTTGTGTGCACAGATTTTAAACATTCTGCACAAATAAATCTTGAATAAATCCTTTTTATCTTACCAGCATTTTTATTTGTTTTATTAATTCAAACCCAACCTTCTGACCAGCCTTATTTAAGGATGCCCAATGTGCCTTACTGCATATGCCACTTTGCCTCTATACCAACATCAACTACCTCATACATATACTGTGTACATTAACTCATATGCTGCTTTGCCACTCTTTGCAAATGTCAATGCTAGAACCTTCAGTTTATTTTATAGATATACTTTTTATACTTTTTTATACTACTATGCAAAAACTCAGGACAGTATTACACTTTTATTATTTCATTTTATGCTTATGTTCATTAAATGTTTAGTGTTTTAGTGTTGGTGTAAATTTTCATACTTTTATACTACTATGCAAAAACTCAGGACAGTGTTACACTTTTACTATTTTATGCTTATGTTTATTAAATGTTTCAGTGTTTAAATGGTTACTGTTGCACCGAGGGACTGAGAGAAACGCAATTTCAATCCTGTGTATGTCCTGTACATATTGCAGTTCTGACAATAAAGTTGACTTTGACTTGACTTTTCAACACTATGGAAAACATGAGGAAAAACACCGATAAGTTCATAAAGTTCAGAGGAAAATTTTTATTACAAGAACAATTTGACAGCGTGTTGAGAATTTTAAAAAGTGAAACGTTGCAGTATTGCTATTGCATACATTTTGCAGTACACAATGTCAAGCAATCTGTACATCTTACTGAAGAAAATGACATCAAATGACAAATAAATCACATCACATTCAGATCCTACTGGTTGACGTTAAAGATGAGCGAGACCAGCAAATGTTCTCATTTGTACAACAAGCTTTCTTTCAAATCACTCGTCTTTATGGCCGTCAATCCATGTTTCCTCAAAGTCACAGTTCATGCAACTGGGTGATTTGAGCCCCCGGTTAATTGAAAAACTTTAAAGAAAACAATGACAAGCCTTACTTATTTTATGTGGCTTCAATTGTCAAATTATTTTGGTTGTAGGCATTTTTGAAGGTTGGGGGAAAAGACTAATATTTCTATTCATCTGAAGAATCCACAATTTTAATAAACTGTTTTATTAATATGCTGAGAAAACTGATGGCTCACATTGTTGGATTCACCTAAATACTTATTCAGTTACAGTACTTTGGACACAGATGTCACCTGAGAGCCGAGTTCATAAATAAATAAATAGACCAACATCCCCCCCTTCCTTACTCCAACTCTGTACATATTTTCATACCATATATATAAAAAACTTGCCTATACCTTCTTTTTAACCCATGCAAAAACATTTTTTCCCCATTTTTTGTTGTGAGAAGAAGAAAAAAAAGCAGAATCATCTGGAAGTTTCTGCAGGGCACTGACTCCAAAACTCCAACTTTTCAACATTCAAATACAATTTATTTTACAAAGTCTACAACTACCTAAAACTGGATTTTTGTCTCTGCCACTGAAATCTCATCTGCTGGCAACAAGAATGTCACAAGACAGTCTTTTATTATCCAGTTTCAGCATCTATTATTCATGCACTTTGTTTCCACACATGCACAGTCAAATTACATCCCATCTTCAACCACCTAACATCGTTTCAACATTATCAGCACTGATCAGCATCACATGTCAGTCTGAAAATGTGCAGAAAAAGGAACAGATCATTTAAAAAATGTACAGTAAATGTCTCTTAGCCACTAGATGTCACCATTAGATTGTGTCATTTCTTGTGTTTAGAACAGTTATCAGGTATCATGAATTGTGTACAATTAAAAAGGGCAAGGTTTCTCATTTTTGTAGGTATTCACACTGAATCCCTTCGATTTTTAATAAACAGTAAATAATGCTAATGTAGTGTCGTCAAATTGAAGCAAAGAAAACATTCAAAAACTCATCTGTAACAAATCTTTTAAGGCAAAAGGGAATTGTCAAGGCATTTCCAACACCAATATTGCATAGCTAAGGCAGCACAGATGGTAAAACAGCAAATATGTACATTAAAACTGTATATTCCACATCCTCTATGTACAAAAACACCCACTTTTGACTGAGCACATCGGCGTGTATTTACATTCAATCTCTTCAGCGTCTGACTCCAGCTGCTCGTAGTTTGGTCAGAAAAGAAGCTCCTAACTTTCAGTTTCAGTGATGATGACACAGTTACACAAAACTCAACGCCTTTTTGATTTTTCATACCCGATTCACTTTAAAATATAAATAAAGATGTTGCACTGCTGTGAAATAACCTTAAAACCAATTAGGCATTAAATAACGAATATTACAATGCCAACTGATGGCAAAAATGGTTGACACAGTAAAGTAATATTGTACAATTGTAAAGAAGTTTGTTTTAGGTTTATTAAGTTCTATGATGGAGCTACTTTTGTCTATTGTTATTATACTGTATATTTATGAACATAGCAAATCACACAAGATGACCACTGATATGGAGCATCTTAGTTATACCAGTATTTGGACCATCACAGTAAACAGAGTGTGTAATAAACTACAGGACAGTCAATCCATTTGACTAAAGGTTTAGTGTTTTTAGTGTTTGAGCGGTTTATAAAGATGAAACCTTAAATATCGAGCACTTTACCAAGACAGAACACACAGAAGCGCACATGCTCCATCTCTGAAACTCAACTGTGAACGTTTTAGAACCGTCTTACTGATTGACACACCACCACCACCCTTTCCAATATACACATTAAAATGATACCAAGCATAAAATCATACCTTTGGTAATAAATATTTTGGCTTGAGTGCAAAAAAGCAACGTGAACCTCTGGTGTCATTCAAGGAAAAAAAAGTTAATTCAAAAGTGTATATTTAACATCCAATCCAAACAGTTTTCATCTGAAGTCTTTTTTTGTTGTTACACAGTAGTCAAAGTTTATGACGACGGCTGCGTCCATCAGTTTTGTATTACAGCTTCAGTGTCCAGGCTACTCTGTGCAGGGTAGGAGCAATCCTCGTTGTCTGGGGGGTCTGTGAAGGCCTGCTGCAAGCTCTTCAATGAACGTGAGCACTTGGGAGACAGCGGTGGTGTGTGGCAGGGTGAAAGTGTTTCACGAGTGTGAATATTTTTGCAGCAGAAAGGCGTGGGGATACGTGAGGGGGTGTTCAGTGGCCGGTTGTCAGTGCGAGGCTTGAACCTCCCAGATTTGTGCTTCGAGGCCGAGTCCACGTCATTTGCATTCTGTTGCCCGTTTTCCCCGTTGGTCATCATGGGCAAAGATGGCGGTGGAGAGTCGGAGCGGGATTCGCTCAAGCTGAAACACGTGGAAGAGTTTTCACTTGAGGAATCCTGGAAGGGGCAGTCCTCAGAGGGGGAACGGGGTACAAGCGATTGACCTTTAAGAGGCTGAAGGTCATTATCTTCTAGGATGTAAGTGGAGTTTGGAAGGTGATTTGCTAGGGGCACATTTTCAGTCATTGAGTCAAGCCGACTCTGTTGACCTATGAGCTCCCCTGTTGGAGCACAACTTCCAAGTTCTCCATTCAGATTCCTACAGTGGGAGGCGGACTGGGAGGGAATGTGATTCATTAACCTGTCTGTTCCTCTGGACAGAGAAGAGGGAAGTTCCATCTCCTCCACTGAGCTTGAAATGGCTGGGAGCTTCTTAAGGCCATCTTTACGCTCCCCCCAATGCTCACGAGAACCTCCAAGGTTTTGTCCAGAAAGTACATTTAAAGGACCCTCCTGTGGCGTGTGACGGAGGTTAGTTCTCCTGGATTCCTTGAGGTCAGGTAGAGCTCCAATCTTTGTACCAACATTTAGGGAGGAGGTGGAGGAGTTCGAAGAGGAGTAAGCAGAGTCAGAGACAGTAGACTCAGTGAGTGCAGGTACACGATGAATCCCGGTTACCTGCAGGGTTGCTCTTCCTGGAGCCTTACTAATGACGTTTTCTTCAACCTGCTGGGTATTGGCCAGAAACTCAGCCTCAAAGCTGCGATACAGGTCCTGTTCCTTCTCAGGGTCCAACGGTGGCAGTATCTGGTATCCAAAGCACTGTCCTTCATCTTTGGGCTCCTGAAGCTTTCTGCCAGAGATGTTTTTGGGTTGGCCGCGTCCAGCAGAGCAAGGAGCCTGTGAGGTCTGAGGGGATCGGGTAGCGTGGTTATAAGCGTTACGAGGAGATGGCTGTGTTGAGCGACGCCCTCCAGTGGTGACAGGTGGTAGTTGCCGGGCTCTCCCTGTGGATGGTGAACGAGGGTCTGGAGGTCTGGGCGTAGTTATAGTCCTCTTACTGGGGCTGCTGTTGTTGCTCTGGACTCCTTTTATAGGGGAATTAGAGCATGAAGAGGACTGCTTCTTTGTAAGTCCAACAACCCCTCGAGGAGAGGATGGGGGTACCTGTTTAGGCACCAGGTCCTCTCGTCTTCGTGATGGCGATGGCTGCACATCTCTAGAGGAGGAAGTGTTCCCACTCAGGGCATCACTTGAATAAGTACGCCTGGATAACATAGTTTGACTGTGGGAACGAGGAGGATGAAGCCTCCTGTGGACCTCATAACCTAGAGAGCGCCCCCTGTCGGTGCGAGATGTAGGCGTTCCATCAGGGGACCCTGGTGGTAGGTTCGGTTTGAGTGTTGGAGAAAATGATGGACGCTCCTGTGATTTGCTCCGGGCACGAGGCACTGAAGGTCTCTGGGATGGAGTCTGATTGCCTGAGCCGGTCCTCTCAATCATGTGCTTCCCTTCTTTGCGGTTAACAAGTAGTACTACATCTTCGCCAGAGTGCCACGAAGAACCGCCAAGTGAGCGCTTTCCTCCTCCTCCTCCTTTGGAAGAGGCTGTAGAAGAGTCACTGTCGCCAGAGAGACGCCTCGTCATCTGCACCTTTGCCTCCCTATTCCTGCATTGCAAACAGAAAGTCATCAATAACTATAGAACAATTACAAACTTGAAAAATAAAATAAAAATAGACCATAACTTTTATATTTTAATTTGGACTCCTTACCCATAGTACTACATAAGTGGAAAAGGGGCAACATGCATCAATGAGAACCCCACAAACTATTGTACTTGATAAAACAGCGTGGTATTTCTTGAGCAATACTAAGGATTTGAGAGGATTTGCAATCTGTAAACAAAGTGTTTCTAACCAGAGGCTTATGTGTGGCTTGTAACAAGGAGCAGTGACAACCAGGGGGATTACAGAGAAGAGCAAGGCGGGTCAGGATTAGACGTCTCAGATTTTCTAACCCAACACACACCACAGCTCTTTCTCAACACTGCAACAGGAACATCAGGTCGTAGCTCACATGTTTGGATGAACAAACCTATATATCACGCATCAGTTGTCAAATAAAAGGTTTTTATTACTTCTGTGACTGAAGATTTCAATTCATCACAAAGTTTATTTAGAGTACCAGTTCATTTTCTCTCATATTCCTTGTTATAATAATAATAATAATAATAAACTTTATTTGTATAGCACCTTCCACAATGCCTTGCATTGACCAAGGTGCTTAACAGGATAAAAAGAAAAACGAGTCTGTTTAAGCTGATTAGTCTGTTATCTTCCTGGTAGTTACTGCTCCTTGTTCAGTCCTCACCTCCTTCTACAGGTGTGCAGTGGAGAGCGTCCTGTGCTCCAGCATCAACGTGTGGCATGGAGGCTGCACAGTTGCAGAGAGGAAAGCTCTACAGAGAGTGGTGAAGGCTGCACAGAAGTCTGTGGGAGTCAGTCTCCCCACCATCACAGACATTTACACCTCCAGATGCAGAAAAAGAGCCACCTGCATCATGAAAGACCTCACTCACCCAGCACACTCACTCTTTGCACCACTCCCCTCGGGACGGAGGTTGAGGAGCATCAAATGTAGAACCACTAGACTGAGGAACAGCTTCTACCCTGAGGCTGTCAGACTCATGAATAAATAAATAATAAGAATAAACACTGCAAAATGTCACATCATGCTGATGCTGATCTGTTTCTTGTTGCTGCGTTCATCTGTGACTATCTGCGTTCATCTGTGACCATCTGCTCATGTTCGTGCTGCTGTTTATAATGATGTTTTTCTACTACATTAGGGCTTAGTGTATTACTAGCTGATGTCTCTCTTAGTTAATCCTAGATGTTATTATTGTTTTTCTCTTGCATTTGTTGTTGGATGTAACTGGGACCCTGTGTACATAATCTCGTTTTCAACACATGTACTACATGCGGTGCAAATGACAATAAATTCTCTCTGACTCTGACTCTGACTCTTGTTACAAGACGTATGAGCCCTCTGTCTCTGAGGTCACTGATTTTTATAGTCTGCAAATACCCACAAATCCTCAGCATGCTCAATAAATGCGACATTGTTTTATAAAACAGGGTAATACGTAGTATTAAGCTTTTTTTTAGGTTTATCAGTGATGTTCTGATCAGCGCAGCTGGACTTTTAACAATAAAAACAAAAAAAAAGAATAAACTGTCAAAACTCCACACATAAGTCAGCTTAAAATATATTTAGGGATGGCACAAAATTCAGTCTTTTGTTTTGAATTATGGTGGAAGGCATGCAGATTTGACCATGTTCAAAAAAAAATTCCTGCACCTTTATTTATTGTACTAGAATCCTGATGTTAGCGTCATAGCCCACATGTTTACCTCTGTACTTCTACATTCAGCTGTACGCAGCTGTCCAGGGATAGTTGTGAGAATGAGCTTCACCTTTTCAAGCCCATGTTCAAATGGGATGCCCTTCCTTTTAGACTGTTAATCTGAATGAACTGTTGCCTTTACGTTTTGTCTGAATTGTCACAAAAGAGAAATGAGCTGCATACAGGTTTGTGGGCAAAGTAAACCACCAGTCTGCTCCTAAATGTGAACTATGGCACAGTATTTTTTTTAAAGTTACTGGACAGGGATGTGACCACCTTAAACTGACTTTGTACTCATTCAGTCAATTAATTTATAATGAAAAACAAGACAAAATTGAAAACATCTCATAAAGTCACTCTATGGTAGTTATCATACAGAAAAATAAACAATGAAATTGAGAAAAAAGTGGAACAATAAAAATTAAATCCATCTTCTCCCACTAGGGGGTGCTGTTCGATGGCTGTGTGAGTTAGATGTATTAAGGCACTGTCACCTGAGATTAGATAAATCTGCTCTGGTCTAATCTGTGGCTCTCTGGCATGTTTATGTACTGTGGTAATGTCCATCTGTGGGCGCCACACGGCGAGAAGTTAAAAAATGAGCATGCCCTGTGAGATAACAAGTAGAACCCTTAACTGCACACTTACATGAGCACGCACACTTACCTGAGAGGATTAAAGTGGCGTTGCTCCGAGCGGTCTCGTGGGGGCTTTGGGAGCAGTGTACGCGTTGCTCCAGAGTCTACCTCGGAACGGGCAGACGAGTTTTGGGACTGAGCTGGTCGGGTGGAAGAGGAAGCACTCTGAGGCTCCAGGGAGCGTCTGTCAGGAGTTTTGTAAGGCGCGATGCCATCATTTCTCCAGTGTGGACCTGGGCTGGTAGAACGAGATGAATGGGCGCTGGAGGACTTGCTCTGGGCTCCCTGACCTTGGCCACTGGCTTTAGACTGGTGGTATCGGTGAGCTGTGGAAACAGATTTACCATAAGTGGTTTAAACCACCATTGGCAGAGAGCCTGTTCAAGCAACAATTAAAAGCATATAGTGGTCAGAGAATCCACCGCAGCATATCAAGATGTCAGCAGCAGCTGACAAAATAAGTAAAATAAATTTGGTACAGTTGATCACAATATTTTACTACAGATGCTTGAATATTGGGATTACAGGAACAGCTCTAAAATAGTTTAAATATTATTTATTTGATAGATTCCAGTTTGTAAATTTAAATGATGAATTTTCTTCACACACCAAAGCTAGTCATGGAGTTCCTCAGGGTTCAGTTCTTGGACCAATACTCTTTAGCTTATGCTTCCGTTAGGTAAAGTTATTAAATGGCATGGAATACATTTTCACAGTTATGCAGATGATACATATTTATATTTGTCCATGAAATCCAATGAATCCAATCAGTTACTTAGATTACAAGACTGTCTCAAAGACATAAAAACCTGGATGACCCTTAATTTTCTGCTTTTAAACTCAGACAAGACTGAGGTTTTGGTTTTAGGACCTGAGCATCTGGGGAATAAACCTCGCTTTCCTTCACTTCCTCTGGATGGCATACATTTTGCCTCTAGTTATAAGGTTAAAAGCCTTTATGTTATTTTTGATCAGGACATGTCTTAACACATTAACCCACATTGAAAAAGTTACCAGAACCACTTTTCTCCACCTGTGTAATAGGACTAAAGTTAGAAATATCTTGTCCAAAAATGATGCAGAAAAACTGGTTCATATATTTGTCACGTCTAGACTGGCCTATTGCAATAGTTTATTACCTGGGTGTCTTAAATACTTCTTTAAAAAGTCTTCAGTTAATCCAAAATACTGCTACCAGAGTTTTAATGCGTCAATAGGAGATATTTCTCCAGTTTTAGTTTCTCCATTGGCGCCTTGTCAAATCCAGAATTGAATTCAAAATCTTACTACAAAGCTCTCAACAAACTAGCTCCATCTTATATTAAAGATCTTATTGTTCCAAACTTTCCTAACAGAGCACTTTGCTCTCAGACTGCAGGCTTACTCATGGTCCCTAGAGTTTCCAAAAGTAGAATGGGAGGAAGATCTTTCAGTCATCAGGCTCCTCTCTTGTGGAACCAACTTCCAGATACAGTACTGTCCATGAGGCTGACACAACGTCCAGTTTTAAGACTGGACTCAAGATTTTCCTTTTTGATAAATCATATAGTTAGTGTCCGCTTGGGTTTCCTGAGCTATCCCTTAGTTATGCTGCTATAGGCTTGGACTGCTGGAGGACAAACTGACCACATTTCTTCACTCTAATGCTGTCTTTACTTGCTCTACTCTACCTGTTGGTATCTGTAATAATTTATATCATTAACATGTGTTTATTTGTCTTTCTTCTAATTTGGGTTACACCTGGACCTGTCATTCTGTGTTTGTCTGTTTCCACTTCCCGTCCTCTCAAACTCCAGCTGGTTGAAGCAGATGGCTGCTCATCCTGAACCTGGTTCTGCTGGAGGTGTCTTCCTGTTAAAATAAAGTTGTTTTTTTCTTTCCACTGTTGCCTTTGTGCTTGCTCAGGCTGGGGAACTGCAACAAAGTGAATATTCAAAGCAATCTGCTGGCTTCCTTGGACTTTACCAACTGGCTTTTATAATGTATGTGCACGTTTCTGTACAGTGCCCTGAGATGACTTGTGTTGTGACTTGGTGCTATAGAAATAAACTGAATTGAATAGAATACAGTTGAATGATGAGTCATGTTAAACACATTACTCAGAGCAGTTTAACAAGTTTAACTAGATCTAAAAAAGCTAAGTCTGGTCCTCTGGACATTCAACAAAAAAACAAAAAAACAAAACAAAGCAAAAAATTGTAGAAACTTTTCGTCTTTCGTCCGAAAGACTTCCTCAGTCTGAGGTGCTGGGTTCAGCTCAGTCATCAGGGTGCTAACGATCCATTGTTAGGCTGATGGTCCTCCTTGATCATGTGAGCAGCTGGTTTCAGGCTGTCATCAGCCAACTGGTTGTGTAACACTGTGAGAGGGTGCTATTTATAAGACTGAGCTGAACCCAGCACCTCAGACTGAGGAAGTCTTTCGGACGAAAGACGAAACGTTTCTACAATTTTTTGCTTTGTTTTGTTTTTTTTTTTTTTTGAATGTCCAGAGGACCAGACTTAGCTTTTTTAGATTTTTCTACCTGGATTATTGAGCATGCATCAGGGTAAGTTTAACTAGAGTTTTTGGGAACAAAATAAGCCAGTTTTTTTTTTTTTTTTAGATTATGATGGCAGAGTGTAAATGGAATGTACTTATAGCACCTTTCTATCTTATCAAGATACTCAAAGCGCTTCACATTATAATCTGTGCCCTCATTTACTCATTCATCCAGCACTCTACTAGATCTGCAAAAAGACTAATCAGTGCTTAATCACATTCATACACCAATGGGACACACATTGGAGGCAATGAGTGGTTCAGTGTCTTGCCCAGGGACACTTCAGCATGTGACAGTTGGTTACATCGAACCCCCAACTCTTGCATTGGAGGACGACTGCTCTAACCACTCAGCCACAGCCGCCCCATGTGAGAGTGGAGCATCTTCTGGTTAGAAACACTGCATATATCACCAGTGTAAATACCAGAGGCAGCTGTAAACTCATCAACTGACTCTTCAGAAGGAATTCGGTTTAGGATGGTTGGTCTTATGGACACGTGTCACTGTGCTGCTGATCACCGTGTGTGTGAACAGGAAATGTCAGAACAGCTGAACGGTTTATACAAACCTGTGACAAAAATGGTATAATGCCTATACAGTACAATGTTAATAAAAAGAGAATGTGGCATGTCAAATCCTAAATGGGAGAAGCATTGTTTTTCAGAAAATATTCTCTTCTCAACTTCAATACAGGTGAATATTTTATTTAAAAAAAAAAAAGAAAGGCTTATTGCTGCTTGGCCACTTGCATTAATTATCTGTATCTTTTAAAGACATTCTTTCCGCACTTTCTAAACTTTTGTAGAAATGTTTTTTTTTTTAAATAATTTTAAAAGGCACTTATTTCTAAAAGAGTCACTATAACGCTCTTTTAAACCTGATCACGTTAGTGATCTGTTGACAGTTACCCAATTACTGTACTGTACAGTATATGGGTTATGTTTCTTGATCTCTAGGTCTGTTCTATTACACAATCTATTCACAAATAAATCAATAAATCAATAAAACAACATTAAAACGCAAACTTTTTCTAACCATTTAAAAAACTAAAGTCCAGTTTTGTTATTTAATATTTTTATTTTTTCTTATTTTAACCATTAGCCTGACTGAGGAGCATCTTCACCAGCATACAGCTTATTCACTTTTAAAATTCTCTAGCTGGCATTAAATTAAATAAAAAAACAGATGCATAGTTTAAATAAAATAAACAACTGTCAGTTTCAGCCTTTGCTTAATGATGACTTAGATGTACTTTCATTTAAGTGTTGAAATAATAATAATAATATTAACCAGCATACTGTACAGCTTATTCACTTTTAAAATTCTCTAGCTGGCATAAAATTAAATTAAAAAACAGATACATAGTTTTAAACAACTGTCAGTTTCAGCCTTTGCTTAATGATGACTTAGATGTACTTTCATTTAAGTGTTGAAATAATAACAATAATATTATGACAACAACAACAACAACAACAACAACAACAACAACAACAACAACAACAACAACAACAACAACAACAACAACAACAACAACAACAACAACAACAACAATAATAATAATAATAAATAAAAAATATATCCATCCATCCATCCATCCATCCATCCATCTTCTTCCGCTTATCCGGGGTCGGGTCGCGGGGGTAGCAGCCTAAGTAGGGAGGCCCAGACTTCCCTCTCCCCAGCCACTTGGAGCAGCTCCTCCGGGGGAATCCCAAGGCGTTCCCAGGCCAGCCGAGAAACATAGTCCCTCCAGCGCGTCCTGGGTCTTCCTCTGGGTCTCCTCCCGGTGGGACATGCCCGGAACACCTCACCAGGGAGGCGTCCAGGAGGCATCCTAACCAGATGCCCGAGCCACCTCAACTGGCTCCTCTCGATGTGGAGAAGCAGCGGCTCTACTCCGAGTCCCTCCCGGATGACTGAGCTTCTCACCCTATCTCTAAGGGAGAGTCCAGCCACCCTGCGGAGAAAACTCATTTCAGCCGCTTGTATCCGAGATCTTGTTCTTTCGGTCATAACCCAAAGCTCATGACCATAGATGAGGGTGGGAACGTAGATCGATCGGTAAATTGAGAGCTTTGCCTTTTGACTCAGTTCTCTCTTCACCAGTCTGTCGTGGTGAAATAAAAAATATAATATAATATAATATAATATAAATAATAATAATAGACCAAGATGGCCGTGCTCAGACCAGCTGCAGCTTCATGGGCTCTCGGTTCATCCATAGTTTTTAGTAATTTTAATAGTGTTTTTGTACCTGACTCTGCGCGTTATTTGCGGGTGAATTATAGCCGAACTGAACTGTTAAGAATTGGAACGGATTTACCACAGGGCACAGCTGATATCAGCAACGAACTCACATCAGAGCTCGGCAGAATGGAGCTCTTAAGGACATCTTTCTGGAAGCAGATGCGCTCCGGTTCACGCTCCAGGGGAAAGAAAAGGAAGCGGTGCTCCCGAGGTCAGAAGCGGGGCTGCCGAGCAGGAATTATGACGAGACTGCGGGCAGACGCTAAAACCGGGAGACCCCCGATGCCGGCTCTTTTTCTGTCCAACGTCCGCTCGCTGGACAACAAAATGGATCTGCTCCGACTGAGAGTAACAACGTCGGAGGAGTTGAGGAGGTGCTCTGTGCTCTACCTCACGGAAACGTGGATCTCTGAGGATACACCGGACTCTGTTTATGAGCTGGATGACAGACTCTTTTTCAGAACGGACCGGTGCACCGAGACTACGGGAAAAACACGAGGTGGTGGGGTGTGTCTTTACGTGCACAAGGATTGGTGTTCAAACTGCGCTGTTATCAAAAGGCTTTGCTCAGCTGCTTTGGAGTTGTTAACAGTAAGGTGTCATCCTCATTGCATGCCCCGTGACTATTCAGTGATCCTAATCACTGCTATTTACATAGCCCCTGATGCTAATGCTAATGACGCCCAGGGAGAAATTCATGACTTACTCACCTCGCTGCAATGTAAATATCCTGAGGGGTTCTTCATTGTTTCTGGTGACTTCAATCATGTAGAGTTACAGTTCTCCCTCCCAACCTTCAATCAGCACGTTTTCATAGCAACAAGAGGAAATAAAATGCTTGACCAAGTCTACACGAATGTGAAGGGGGCATACACGGCGAAGCCACGCCCACCGCTCGGGGCTTCCGATCACTGGTCTTTGATCTTGGTCCCAGCACAGCTCCCCCCGCTGAGACGCTCCAAGCCGGAACAAAGAGAGATAAGAGTTTGGCTTCAAGATAGTACCTCCATGCTGAGAGACTGTTTTGAGAATACAAACTGGTCTGTCTTCAGGGAGGCAGCTACGAATGGGAGCTCAGTGGATCTGGAACTTTATGCTTCCTCAGTTCTGGGTTACATTAGCACATGCTCTGAAAATGTATCCATAAAAAATATGTTAAATGTTACCCCAACAAAAAACCCTGGTTAAATAAAGAAGTCCGCACCCTGCTAGCAGCCAGGGACACTGCATTCAAGTCCGGAGATACAGAGGAGCTGAGAAAGACCAGGAAAGAACTGGTTGATGGCATTAAGAAGGCCAAGGCCACGTATGCACAGAGGATCGAGGGACAGTTCACCTCACAAGACCCACGGAGCATGTGGAAGGGCATCAAATGCATAACAGATTACAAAGGCAAGAGCAAACAATGCCCCAGGGACCCATCTCTGCCTGATGCCCTCAATAAGTTTTATGCACGTTTTGAAGATCCAAACAGACCAGCTAGCACCAGACTCACCTCATCACCAGATGAAGAGCATCTCAGAGTGACCGCAGCAGAAGTGAGAGGCAGTCTCAGAAGGATCAACCCTCATAAAGCAACCGGACCAGACAACATCCCAGGGAAAGTTCTGAAGGAATGTGCGGACCAGCTCTGTGAGGTGCTGGCTGACATCTTCACCACCTCACTTTCACTGGAGTCACCTCACAAGACCCACGGAGCATGTGGAAGGGCATCAAATGCATAACAGATTACAAAGGCAAGAGCAAACAATGCCCCAGGGACCCATCTCTGCCTGATGCCCTCAATAAGTTTTATGCACGTTTTGAAGATCCAAACAGACCAGCTAGCACCAGACTCACCTCATCACCAGATGAAGAGCATCTCAGAGTGACCGCAGCAGAAGTGAGAGGCAGTCTCAGAAGGATCAACCCTCATAAAGCAACCGGACCAGACAACATCCCAGGGAAAGTTCTGAAGGAATGTGCGGACCAGCTCTGTGAGGTGCTGGCTGACATCTTCACCACCTCACTTTCACTGGAGTCAGTTCCCACCTGCCTGAAGACCGCCACCATCATCCCAGTTCCAAAGAGCTCCACAGTGACTGGTCTGAATGACTATAGACCGGTGGCCCTCACCCCGATAGTCGCTAAATGTTTTGAGAAACTGGTCATGTCCCACATCAAGACAACCGTCAACATCAACGAGGACCCTCATCAATATGCATACCGCGAGAACCGATCAACAGAGGACGCCATCTCCTCTTTGGTCCACACTGCTCTCACCCACCTGGATCAGAAGGACTCATACGTGCGTCTGCTCTTTGTGGACTTCACATCTGCCTTCAACACCATGATCCCCCAAACTCTGATAGACAAACTATCCACACTTGGACTAAGCCCCTCCATTTGTAACTGGGTACTAGACTTCTTAACAAACAGACCACAGTCCGTGAAGATCCACAACTTCTCCTCCTCCACCATAACCCTCAGCACTGGCTCTCCCAAGGATGTGTGCTGAGCCCTCTTCTGTTCACTCTGCTCACATATGATTGTACAGCCACACATCCAGGCTGTCATATTGTTAAGTTTGCAGATGATACAGCGGTGGTGGGATGCATCACAAACAATGATGAGTCCAGCTACAGACAGGAGGTGGAACACCTGGAGAGCTGGTGCAAAGAGAATAATCTTCACATGAATGTGAAGAAGACAAAGGAGATGATTGTGGACTTCAGAAGGAACAAACACACCCATGCCCCACTGAACATAGGTGGATCTGCGGTGGAGGTGGTCTCCAGCTACAAATACTTGGGTGTACACTTGAATGATAACCTCAGCTGGAGCAACAACACCACCAGCCTGATCAAGAAAGGTCATCAGAGACTCTACTTCCTCAGACGGCTGAGACGAGCTGGTCTGAGCAGCCCAGTTCTCACCTCCTTCTACAGGTGTGCAGTGGAGAGCATCCTGTGCTCCAGCATCAATGTGTGGCATGGAGGCTGCACAGTTGCAGAGAGGAAAGCTCTACAGAGAGTGGTGAAGGCTGCACAGAAGTCTGTTGGAGTCAGTCTCCCCACCATCACAGACATTTACACCTCCAGATGCAGGAAAAGAGCCACCTGCATCATGAAAGACCTCACTCACCCAGCACACTCACTCTTTGCCCCACTCCCCTCAGGACGGAGGTTGAGGAGCATCAAATGTAGAACCACTAGACTGAGGAACAGCTTCTACCCTGAGGCTGTTAGACTCATGAATAAATAAATAATAAGAATAATCACTGCAAAATATCACATCATGCTGATGCTGATCTGTTTTCTTGTTGCTGTGTTCATCTGTGACCATCTGCTCATACAGACTCATGTTCGTGCTGCTGTTTATAATGATGTTTTTCCACTATATTAGGGCTTAGTGTATTACTAGTTGATGTTTTTCTTAGTTAATTCTAGATGTTATTACTGTTTTTCTCTTGCATTTGTTGTTGGATGTAACTGGGACCCCGTGTACATAATCTCGTTTTCATCACATGTACCACATGCGGTGCAAATGACAATAAAGACTCTCTGACTCTGACTCTGATTAGCTGTAATTACAGGCCTGAACCCGAAATTTTTAAATAAAAAATAAAATAAAAAATATATATCCATCCATTATTGTTTTTTTTTCATTCATGCAACCTTTATTTTGTCAGGTTAATCTCATTGAGCCTTGAGGACTCATTTACAAGAGCGACCTGCTACAAACTAAAGAAGGATGACAACAATAACAGTAGAAATTTCCTTAAACAATCAACAATAGACAAACATAAGAGAGAAATACAGATTTTTTTTTTTTTTTACAAATTAAAACAAAATATGAAAGTATCAAAACATTATAAGGTAGATGTAGAAAATCAGAAACAGGAACATATCTGCATTGGTTTTTGCCAGGATTCCAACAGATCCTTAGCGGTTACCCGCTTCTCCCATTTTGGGTCACGGGGCTCGCCGGTGCCCATGTCCAGCAATCACTGTGCGAGGGGCGGGGTACACCCTGGACAAGTCGCAAGTCCATCACAGGGCCACATAGAGACAAACGAGACAAACAACCATACGCTCTCTTATTCACACCTATGGACAATTTAGTTACCAATCACCCTAACATGCTTGTTTTTGGTCTGTGGGAGGAAACCGGAGTACCCGGAGAAAACCCACGCATACACAGAGAGAACATGCAAACTTTGGCCAGAAAGACCCCTGGACCGGGATTTGAACCAGGGACCTGCTTGCTGAGAGGCAGCAGCTCATGCGCGTAGCGAGGGGGGGTTCGCGGGGTTCAAACGAACCGCCCACTTTGCCTATGAAGTCCCGCACAACACAAGTTCTGTGTTAAGAGAGGTGGAAAGAGAAGGTATGGAGACGCTGCTAATGTCGAACCGGTGAACACACCTTGGTGGTTCACTGGAAGCGCGTTGGCTTGCCACCCCAAACTTTATCTTGACTTGGGTTCGATCCCCACTTGGTTGAACTTATTTTACGTTTGTCTTTTATTGGATGAAAAAAAAGGAGTTTGTGTTAACCACAGGCATAACACAAACTCCTTTTTTTTATCCAATAAAAGACAAACGTAAAATAAGTTCAACCAAGTGAGGATCGAACCCGAGTCGAGATAAAATTTGGAGTGGCAACCCGACGCGTTTCCAGTGAACCACGAGGCGTGTTGCTCTTTCAAGGTCCACCTTTCCTTTAAATGAACCGCCCCTCATAAAATCCTGGCTACGCCCATGCAGCTCTACCAGTTGCGCCACCGTGCTGCCTATATCTATCTATCTATCTATCTATCTATCTATATACTATATATATTTAAGCTTTTACTGCTTTTGTAAGCAAATCAGTTTGACATGATATTTTAAACACACATTTCAAAGAAAGGAAGATGTAAGATTTCTTGTTTCACCAAATGGATATTAATATACAAAATAAATAGCCTAAAAAAATCAAATCTAAAGATAGGCTATTATACAGATGAGCAAAACTATTTTTCGAGCAAAATTACAGTATTTTTGAAAAATATAGAACAAGGCTATTTTAATTGAACGCGCTGCTCGCTTTGGCTTTTGTTGATGCTGTTACTGCCTTCACTGCAGACGACAGCAGGTGTGGAGACCCGTGCAGCCAGGGATCAGCCGATCCATCTGAACTTAATGCAAAAAAATTTACGTCTTTTAACTGGCCGGTCGGGCCTGCCTCCTCCTCAATAAGTAGATTAACCCAACTTTATATTGTGCATTCTTATTTAGTTTTCTTTGTGCTGTATGATTTGTAAAAGCACATCAAAGCCCAAAGCCCGGCACGAATTAGAGTCGGGTCGGGCTTGGGTTATAAATGACAGTTCTACATCACTCATATGGTCTGCTTTTTACTTTAGCTGAGATGGGACATGGAGAAGAATCCCAATGTGTGAGGCACAGATAAAGAAAAACATACACCTACAGTAGCTTGAAAGTCTTTAAACCTTTTGAACGTTTTCACATTTTGCCACAACCACAAACATAAGCAATTCACTGGGATTTTATCTGAAAGACCAACACAAAGTATTGCAGAATTGTGAAGTAAAAAGAAAGTGATACGTAGTATTTTTTTCCCCCAAAATACTTTACAAATAAAAATCGGAAAAGTGTAGTTTGTTTGAACTTCGTTTTTGAAAATCAAACTGTTCATATTTTGGACCAAGAAGACAGAAGGTTTGAGAAGGGTAATGAAGGAAGCAAATGAACAAATGAAGGAGCAAATGTTCTTCGGTAATGGTGTTTGTATCTTATCTTACAAGTTCTTGAAGTGGAGAGCAGCTTGGAGACGAGGGTGGAGATCCTGGGAGAGAGGTAAAGCAGGTAAGGGGTTCGTTGGACCAAGACAGAACAGAAACCAGGAGACCAGGTCCAGTGTTGACAGGTAGATCACAGGTGATTCCAGAAGCGGTAAGTGGTTCCAGGCAGCATGAGCAGACTCGAAGGGAGGCAAGTACATGGGGGTTTCAGCAGGTCAGGACTTGAGAAACAAACACAAAAAGAACAGGTGAGTACTCCAAGGACTGAATTACTTGCAGCAGGGGCTGTCACAAAGTTACCCAAAAGGCTTCAATGATCGAGCATCGAGCTGCTGGTCCACAGGAGCTAAAGCGTAGTCCTCCTTCAGGACTGGATCAGGAATGGGTGTGAGAAAATGGCTCCATCCTGCCACCCGGTCAGTCTCCACAGTTCAAATATAAATTGTTGACTTCACTTCTCAGAAACACTTCATAGTATTACAGGTACTGAGAAGAAGGTAACTCTCTCCTCCTCGGTCACCTCATGGTTCTGCAGCATTATAAAACATTAAATGACACACTAACAGACTGGTGTCTTATAAATGCTTGCAACTCGTTAAAGCTGCTATATGTAGTTTTTGGAACACGCTGGAACTTAGAAAAATTTTGAACAGAGACACGTTTCTGGTCCCTCCCCCTTGCTCTCGGCTGAACTGCAGCTCAGCCTCCATAGCTCCTCCCCCCACAGCATGTCCTGTCTCGTGAACGCGCATGTGTGCAGCCGCTGCGATGTTCTGTGTTTATATGTTAATAAAACGTTCTAAAAATAAAATAAAAACATGGAGCGCTGGTCCAGCACACCAGAACACCAGGAAATCTGCAGAGCCTCGCGCAGCCACGTTGAACCCGAGTTTAATTCGCTCGTGACAAATTCATTCATTTCCTCATTTCAGTCATGGAGTCAGCGGAGGAGGAAGCGATCACTTGACTTTTGGCAAAAAAACAAAAGAAAAGTCCAGATCAGGGATGAAGAAGGGGAATTTAATACATTTGTGTCACATACAAAACAGTTTTGCATCGCTTTGCAATCCTTTGAACGAGAACGTGCGCGGCCGCTGGGGCTGGGACAGGCGGGGGCGTGGGTTAGGGGAGTGAGAAGCTCTGTTTTTATTGGCTGGTTAAAAACTCTGTTTTTATTGGCTGGTTAAAAACTCTGTTTTTATTGGCTGGTTAACGGCGGGTCACTGTGGGTTTTTAGAAATGCTTTTAGTACCACCTGGAGAAGCAAGGGGACTATAGTTTTTTTCAGAGATTACTTGTCTAACATCAGTCTGTCAGGAGATAGTGACAGAGTGAAGAAATATGTTAAAAATATATTTTTAGAAAAGTTACATATAGCAGCTTTAAGCCTTATCCTATTTCCTGCACTAAAAGGTAAATGATGGGCGACAATGTTTTTGTTAGTGTCTGTGTTCACATGTTTCTGTTTGTAAAATATGAAATCAACCACTGATAAACTTACAGAATATAATTGGATTGTACTTTTGGAGTCAGTCCAATTCAAGATGGCCGCCACGGCCAACTGACCTCAGAAAACACTAAACTTTCATTCAGCCTTTACTGTACTTTGTATTTTAACAGGTTAGTTAGATTTAACTTGCTATAAATCAGTCAGGTTTACAGATACTGAGCTAACATTTGGTGTGGTAGTAGCTGAGAGTCATACATGATACTCTGACTTAATGAGATTGCGCAAAATGTAATTTTCCAGATTTGTCTCCGACAAAGTTTTAATAATTACCCATGAAGTCCCTGCTGGTGCGTTTGAGTTCACGCACAGACACCCGGATAAAACAGCTTTTGTGTTATGTTGTTACTCACCTGCCTGGTCTTTCTGTTTTAACCGTGTTTGGAGTATTTTTGAAGTGGAGCCATGAAGTAAGCCCGTCAGAGTACTCCTGGCGTACATCAAACACGCACTGGGGAGTTTTTAGCTGGATTAAAACGCATTGAGTCGTGCGGGAGAAGCGACATGACTGACGAGTACACAATCGGCCGCAGCCAACAGCGCCCTCTGCCGGCAGAGCTGCGAAACTACAGGAGCAGCGCTTCTGGGGATGTTGCGTTCATGTTCCACTAGACTAGTTCTAATTCATAACTAAAACTTGAGAACTGCTGATGAGCTTATTTCTCGTTAAGAAGATAAATTGAAGCTAAGTAGTGTTGTTTTCAAAATCTTATATACACTCTTCATTTTGTTTATAAATCGTTTTCTCTTTTCTTCTTACAGTATTTAGCTTTGTCGGCCATGTTTTTCTCATTGAAAATGGAGCTCTCAAAGTCAAAAGTCAGCTTTATTGTCAAAACTGCAATATGTACAGGACATACACAGGATTGAAATTGCATTTCTCTCAGACCTACGGTGCAACAATAACCATTTAAACTTCTTCTTCTTCTTTCGGCTTTTCCCTTTTCAGGGGTCTCCACAGCGAGTCATCCTCTTCCACCTCACTCTGTCCTCTGCATCCTCTGTCCTCACTCCAACTACCTTCATGTCCTCTCTAACTGCATCCATATATCTCCTCTTTGGCCTTCCTCTGTGTCTTTTTCCTGGCAGCTGCATTTCTAACATCCTTCTACCAATATACCCACTGTCCCTCCTCTGGACATGTCCAAACCATCTCAGTCTGGCCTCCCTAACTTTATCTCCCAGTTGTTCAACATGTGCTGTACCTCTGATTATCTCATTCCTGATCTTATCCATCCTTGTCACTCCTAAGGAGAACCTCAGCATCTTCATTTCTGCTACTTCCAGTTCTTTCTCCTGTCTTTTTGTCAATGACACTGTCTCCAGACCATACAACATAGCTGGTCTCACCACTGTCTTGTAAACTTTTCCTTTGACCTTTGCTGACACCTTTTTGTCACAAATCACTCCTGAAACTTTTCTCCATCCACTCCATCCTGCCTGGACTCTCTTTTTCACCTCTTTACCACATTCCCCATTTTCCTGGACAGTGGACCCCAAGTACTTGAAGTCCTGCACCTTTGTGACCTCTGCTCCTTGTAGCCTCACTGTTCCACTGGCCTCCCTCTCATTCACACACATGTACTCTGTCTTACTACGGCTGACTTTCATTCCTCTTCTTTCAAGTGAATACCTCCACCTCTCCAAGTTCTCTTCCACCTGTTCCCTGTTCTCACTAC
>JBBPBX010031677.1:23399-34362 GCA_038048925.1 Garcialebias charrua
CTCCACCTCTCCAAGTTCTCTTCCACATGTTCCCTGTTCTCACCACAGATCACAATGTCATCTGCAAACATCATAGTCCATGGAGATTCCTGCCTGACCTCATCTGTTAGTCGGTACATCACCAGAGCAAACAAGAAGGGGCTCAGAGCCGATCCTTGATGCAATCCCACCTCCACCTTGAAGCTATCTGTCACTCATGTCCTGTACCAGTCTAACATACTTTTCTGCCACTCCAGATTTCCTCATGCAATACCACACCTCCTCTCTTGGCACCCTGTCATATGCTTTTTCTAAATCCACAAACACACAATGGAGTTCTTTCTGACCCTCTCTGTACTTCTCTATCAACATCCTCAAAGCAAAGATGGCATCTGTGGTGCTCTTTCTTGGCATGAAACCATACTGCTGCTCACAGATAGTCACCTCTTGTCTAAGCCTTCCTTCCACAACTCTCTCCCAGATCTTCATCGTGTGGCTCATCAACTTAATTCCCCTGTAGTTGCTACAACTCTGTACATCACCCTTGTTCTTAAAAATGGGAACCAGCACACTTCTTCTCCATTCTTCAGGCATTTTCTCACCCTCAAATATTCCATTAAATATTTGAGTCAAAAACCTCACTGCCATCTCTCCAAGACATTTCCAAACCTCCACTGGTATGTCATCAGGTCCTACTGCCTTCCCCTTCTTCATTCTTTTCAGAGCTTTCCGGACTTCACCCTCACTAATCTTTCCCACTTCCTGGTCCACAGTTTCTATGACCTCCACTCTTCTTTCTCTTTCATTCTCTTCATTCATTAGCTCCTCAAAGTAATCCTTCCATCTACCCATCACACTCTCCTCACTTGTTAGAACATTCCCATTCCCATCTTTAATAAGCCTAACCTGCTGCACATCCTTTCCAGCCTGATCCCTCTGTCTTGCCAATCGGTACAAGTCCTTCTCACCCTCTTTAGTGTCCAGTCTCCCATACAACTCATTGTACGCCCTCTGCTTTGCCTTAGCTACTTCCTTCTTTGCTCTACGTCCCATCTCCTTATATTCTGTCTCCTCTCTTCAGTCCTCTCACTGTCATATTTCTTCTTGGCTAACCTCTTTCTTTGAATGGCGTCCTGCACTTCATTATTCCACCACCAGGTTTCCTTATCATCCATTCTCTGTCCAGATGACACACCAAGTACCTTCCTACCTGTCTCTCTAATTACTGTTGCTGTAGTAGCCCAGTCACTTGGAAGCTCTTTCTTACCACCCAGAGCCTTTAACAGCTCGTCTCTGAATTTCTCACAACATTCTTCCTTCTTTAGCTTCCACCATTTGGTCTTCTTCTCTGATTTTACTCTTTTTCTCTTCTTCACAACAACAGTCATTCTACACACAACCATCCATGCTGTCTGGCCACGCTCTCCCCTGCCACAACCTTACAGTCTCCAATCTCCCTCAGGTTTCCTCTTCTACACAGAATGTAGTCGACCTGCGTACTCCTTCCTCCACTCTTATAGGTCACTCTATGTTCCTCCCTTTGTTTGCTCGACATTACTGTATAGCAAAGGTGTGCCTCAATTTAACTTTTTCCTTAATAAATGCACTTTAATGGTCAATGTTTGGTGGGGGGCAGCTGGGGTAGTGGTATAGAAATAATATATGCACCTACCAGTAGTTGTCAAAAGCCTAGAGCAGGGGTGTCAAACTCACAAAAGAGGCCAAAATTAAAACCTTTTTCAAACTAAGGGCCGGTTTCAGAATCTACATTAACTCAAATCAGATACCCAACATCTTTTCTTGGTCACAATTTCCTCAATAAGAGTTTGATTGGTCTCATTTGATGCTCTCTGTTGTGCTGTCGACATCATCAAAGATTACTGAAAAAAAATTAAGAGAGATTATTTGGAACGAGCTTGACGAGAGTTTAAAATTTTTAAATTCATCTCCACCTTAAAAAAACAAAGACCAAATTGCACTGTTTATATGCTTGAGATCACTTCACTTGTAGGACCTGTAACTAATTGATCAGAGGTAACATAATCTGTATTGTATGTGGAATTTGTACGAGGACCACTGTTTTATTGTGATGTTATTTTAATATGTTGTAAATTGTATGTAATTATGTACCCAGGCTCCGTCTATAAGCTTTAAATCTTCTTCCGGCACTCGGCAAGGCAGGTCGCATATCTTTCTGCTCTTCCCTCCCTAAGTTTTTCCTACTCCCTGCTTGCTTTTCGTCTCGTCTGCGACCCTTCAGCGCTCACTCGAACCAATATGGAATTAATCAATTGGGCTGTTTCTTCAATGGATAAGATTTTTTCCACGAAGCGGACCGTGCCAGGAGAAGCTGTCTGTCCCTCCGACACACACGCGGCTGGATACGTGCTGGACTCGTGGGGTCAGTGGCAGCCCATGTGTCTGTCCGTTCTGAGTGTGGAGGACGTGGAGGATTTGTGGATTATTGGATTATTGGTAGCAACTGCTCTGTTTTTTGGCGTAAGCGGAGTTGTTTGTTATCGGAAGCTGAGGGAGGCTTCGGCGGCTATCAGAGCGCTGTCGGCACTGCCTGATCAGCAAAATTCTCTGAACCGGGCCGTGAGCTCCTCATCCCAGCTGCTGTATGAGCTCAATCGCACGATTGGTGCAGTGGTGGACCACCGTGCACCTGCTGTCCGTTTTGGGACTTGTTTGCAGCCACCCCGGATCGATCAAGGGACAGGTGGAAGTTCATGAAGCGGGGCAGAGCAGAACCACATATTTGGATTTCTTCGGCCGTGAAACAGCACCACAGACTTTGAGGCGGCAGTGGAAAAGAACACTGTGGTCTATTGGATAACAAACAAGAACATTATCTGGCTTCTGCACATGTCCTTGAAAAGAAGGCTGTGGGAATCCATTCTCCTAGAGTGAGGAGCTGAAGAGCCCCCCCCCCTCCCCCTCCCCAGAGATTTCTGTGAAGCTTCAGATAACACCCAGCTGCACATCTGCTGAACTCTGTGTTTGTCTGAAATTAATCATAGACTCAATCTCCTTGCCTGCCGTCTCTCCTTTGTTATTGTAACTAAATGTGCTCTTTGATATGGTTTTTACTGGATCACGCGGTGTCTTGAAGACAAAATGTGATTCATCTTTTTTTAATATCAATGCTGTGAATCCCAGTGTTTCTGCCTGTTTTTCCTGCTTTTGACCTTCATCTGGGGACAGATTGGGCCTGGCCGCGCTAAGAGCATATCATGTGTTGAATAAACATATCGTGTGTTGATAAAACATATCGTGTGTTGATAAAACATGTCATGTGCTTTGTTTTGCTGCAGCTTTTTGCACTCATTTCTCTCTCCTGGATGCTGCAACTACATATTTACGTTGTAATTGGTGAAAATTGATGCAATGTTAATAAACCTTCTTGATTCTTGATTCTTGATTCTTGATTCTTGATTCTTAAATAGCTTTTCGGAGACCTGATTCACGCACTGTTATCTTGCAGTTATGTATTGTGTATTATGATTTTTGTGTGTGTGTGTGTGTGTGTGTGTGTGTGTGTGTGTGCGTGCGTGTGTGTGTGTGTGTGTGTGTGTGTGTGAACAAACTGAATAAGTATTTTACATTTTACTTATCATCTTGAGGGCCAAATAAGATGTCAACAAGGGCCACATTTGGCCCCCGGGCCTTGAGTTTGACACATATGGCCTAGGGTCCTCTCATGCCTCTAGCAGCTGCAAATGTTAATGTTTACTCTACTCTGGCTCATGTCATTATGAATGAACAATTAAAGTGTCAGTCAAAAATTGCATTATGAATATGAAAAAACATATATAAGTCGCTTTGGCGTATAAGTCGCAGGACTGGCAAATCTATGCAAATAACGGCGACTTATACACCGGAAAATACGGTACATACATTCTGATGCACACAGTTGAGTTGCTCCTGGCTTTATGAGGGTGTGACACTATATCTGTGCAATTGTCAGTCTCATTACAGCTCTGCAGCAGACAGGACAGGACAATGGCAGATATGTAAAAGGAAAAAGCCCTCAATTAAAGACACATTTATGGAATAAGACAGCGGTGAAATATATGAAAACTCCGCAGTTTGATTGCTAAAGCTGACATGAATACAGATTCTGGACATCAGATTCTGTCGGGGGGGAATAAATAATGTCTATGAAACCCCAAAAGGATCAAATAGTAGTTCAGTCAAGTCTGCTACAGCACTGACGTGTTCAAAGTTGCAGAGAAAAATCTAAGGGCAGCCCTGCAGAGAACCAAGAAACACCACTGTGAATAGTTTATGATGAGCTGGGGAGACTCAGCAGCAATTACCAGGCTGACCAGCTTCGAAAAAAACAACGCTGAATCTGGATTCTGATTAATAATTTTAAGCCCATCCTCACAATTGTTTTCCCATGAAGCATTTGTCACAGAAGCACAGCTTCCTAATGTTAAGCTCCTTATTTCACCCTAAATCACGTCTTTGTTCCTTTATGCATTTTTAGCTAATCACATGGACAGCAATGTTTTTTTTATTTTATTTTTTAGTGTAGTGAGTTTTAATGCTTATAAAAAATAAAAATCTAAACATTTCTAGTTCGGATACTTGTTTCCCCTCATTGCTTCTGAGATTTTAACACTCCATATTCTTGTTACAATATTTCTGATGGTAGAATTAATGAAGAAGATTTTTAAAAAAAACTTTTTATTTTCCTAACTTTATGAATTGGTGGAGTCCAGTCTCCTTCCAGGTGATTTTGGACCATTTTCATGTTGAATTCAAATAACTTTTGTTCCAGATATCTTCTCTACAAGTGCCATTGGGGACATTCACAATGACTTGTAAAGATCAGACTATTTTATTAACAAAAATATATTCATGGTTTTTTTTTATATATATATATATATTATAAAAATTAAAAATATTTTTATCTTTTTATTCACGTTTCCATTTTATGCATCCTGCATTCATTATCCATTTGACCTCAAAACAGGGTCTGAGGTAGACAAATAGTTCTCATAATTTTAAAGTCAGATGAAATTGGTGATTATTAATACAATCAAAGCATGTTTTTTTTTATTTCATCATAATGTGCATTACATTTCAGATAAGCAAATCCATTACAATAAAGACATTAGTTTTAGTTTAGCTCTAAAAGCACATTATTGGAAACAAACTGATGAAAAGGTTGATCGTTCATGTTGACAATCATCTGTCAGAACAGACAAATTTAGGATTTGCTTTGCTATTTTCAGGATTCGGAGGTTGTAACCAGTGCAAGAATAACTACTGTACATTAATGTCAATGCAATTTTAAAACCCCTCTTTTTACAGCAGAGAGATTCATTAGATTATTTTATTTCTCTAATTGCGAGTAGAAAATATTGGTATGCCATACGAGCTTGTTTTTGTCACGAGTCAGATATTTTTCTTATATCCTGTCATGAACAAACACGCTAATGCGGTTTCTTCTCCCCAGTAGCTCGTTAGTCGTAAATCTAATGTGTTGGTAAAAACTCGTTCAGAAAAACATGTTGCTGATTTTATAGCTTTTCATTTGCCGCTCAGTCAGTAGCATCCAAACAGGCCTCAAGATTCACATTCAGGTCCAGAACATGCATGTAAAAACATTATCACTGATAGTTGTGGAAGAGCAGCATCACCAACAGAAAGTCCATTATCATCCATTATTATTTATTGTCAGCTAAAATAAAACAATATGGGTTGTTTTAATGAGTTACGTGCTATTTTAATGACAAGGTTATTACAGTCAATTTCTCCAATGAGCATGCATCAGGGAATTTCTCCAATGTTTTCTGGTTAATCCCTCTGCTGTCAGACTCTTGAACACTCATAACCATGCTACCTCATAACTTGCCTTGGTCGCTGTATTTTGTATTTGTTCTTTGTATTTTGATTGGGAATCACTGTATCACTGTATTTTGATTGCACCACTCTAATTGCGATGTTTCTTAGTAGTTTTTGTTCACTGAATATTGTATTGATTGTATTGATGTTTTATGGTCTATGTTTTTTGTGTCTTATGTTTTTATATTTTATGCACCGTTATGCCGAAGCAAATTCCTAGTCTGTGAATCCTGTTCATTGACAATGGCGATAATAAACTGAATCTGAATCTAAATTGATTTTTGAAAATTTTTAATAATCCATGTGCTGTTGCTGATTCCCTCTTTCAGACGAAGTGACAATGGAGGAAGTAGGCCAGACGACCCAGATGAGAGCAGGGGAGCTCATTATCATTGTGGTGGTACTTATTATGTGGGCAGGTGAGGACGAGTTCTTTTTTTTTTTATAAACCCGGACTGAGTAGGCTTCATTCAGTCTGTATTAAGTTTGCAGAAAATAATAAATGGAACCTGCATAATCTCTCCTCCCAGGTGTGATTGCCCTCTTCTGTCGCCAGTATGACATCATCAAAGACAACGAGCCCAGCAACAACAAGGATAAAGCCAAAAACTCCTCGGAGTGCAGCACTCCTGAGCACACTTCAGGGGGGCTGTTGCGCAGTAAGGTATAACCCACCCACCCCTTCTTCCCCTCCTCCTCTTCCTTGGGTGCCTCTCCCCCTTCAGCGATGCTAGGCAGGTGAATGGTCCCCCCACTTCTAGACTTTTTTTTTTTCCACTGACACTTCATTAACCCTCAGGGCCATCTGAGTGTCTGCTTCAGGCTAAACAAGGCGCCATTACGTGCATGACTGACTCGAGTCATAGCTTCTTGTTCTGTTTGGATCAATACACAAAGCCTCATATCATGCCCACATGAGCAGAAAAAAACATTATATTCAGTACACTGCAAAAGTCTTGAGTTACCGTATTTTCTGGTGTATAGGTCGCACCGGTGTATAGGTCGCATTGTCCAATTATCACCAATAGATTGGAAAAATCCCTAGATAGGTCGCACTGGTGTATAGGTCGCACCTACGTTTAGCTCTGCTGCAAATGTCTGCCACAGGAGCGCACAGCAAGGCTTTTAAGAAGATTAACACTTAAAAACAATTATTTGTTTGATAAAAATTATAGCAAATATGTGTCTGAGCTGAACTTTTCCTTAATAAATGAACGTAATTGTGAAATGAGCTGGATTTAAAAATTTGTTTCACCGAAAGTGATAACAAGCCATATATAGGTCGCACCGGTGTATAGGTCGCAGGCCTTGAAAAAACCATAAAAGGGTGCGACCTATACAGTACACCGTAAAATACGGGTAGCTCTCATTTCTTTGTTTTGCTTCCAATGAGACATATTTTCTTGTAACACTTTAAGTGGATCTTAGCAACCAAAGTCCAAAGCAGGGCCGGCCCAAGGCATAAGCAAACAAAGCGGCTGCTTAGGGCCCCGGGCCACTAGGGCCCCCTTAAGTGGAAGCACAGGTTTTAGGAAGTTTGTGAAGTATTAAGGAATAAGTAACATAAGCAGGTCAAATGTGTGAGGAAATGTTCTTTAATATTTTAAGTTCAGCTTTTGCAATTTATTGCATACATTTAAATAGTTTTAAGAACTAATTATTCAACTTTAAACTTCTTTTTTAAACCATTTAATGGGGTTTCAAGTAATTGTTCATTTACATTATTTAAGTATTTTCTAGATATTTTATTTTTATGTTATTTAATTTAGTCCGTTTTTGTACAATGTTTTATGCATCCAAGTTATTTTATCTGTTGCTTGTCGTTGATCTTGCACTACAAACAGGCCCGGATTATCAGCAGGGCCGACTGGGCCCAGGCCCAGGGGGCCATGCAAACCATGGGGTCCACCGCAGTTTTGGGGAAGAAAGAAAATAAAATATCCTTAGATTTTAAATAGGGTTGGGCATTGAGAATCATTCGGAACCGGGACTAACTGTCCGGTTTTCCCAGAATCGTTCAAAATATTAATTTGCGATTCCTATTTTCGATGCTAGTTAGCCGACCGGAAGTAGCCGCCGCCGAAAACCAACGAAGAAGAATCCACCGGAAGTGTGCATCTGCGATCGAAAGCGTACTAATTAATAAAAAATGACCAGTCAGGTCAGTGCAGCACTTGCAATAATTTTCTATCATGCAAAGGAGGGTGGAGAAGTAAAATAGTGTCCCGTCTTTGACGCGCTCCACCGGATTATTTTCGCTTCGTATCCGACCGGAAGTACAGAGTGGTCCGTCTGCAAAACGCTCCGCCGAACTTTTCGCTAATCGCTACCTCTTCGACTCCATCAGGTAAATAAATAAACTATGAACTACATCTCATACCAACATTAAGGCAGCTAACAAGTTATACTCCGCTTAAAGCGTTAAGTCAGCTCAAATACAAACACGATGCTAACGTTAGCTCGTTTTCGTTGTAACTGAATGAAGAGAGACACAGAACAGTTACAACAGCATATGTTGTGAAAAGCTTGCATCCCTTTTCAGATGTGGATTCAACTCCTGCCATGGATTGCACATTGCACTCAAATCCAACACTTATTAACATTCTTAATCCATTTAAAGTTCTCTGTGTCTTTTAAAATGTTTTAATGTCTCTAGTTTTCAGTATTATATAATTTCTGTTTATGTTCTCTTTCATTCCATTATGAGTGAATGTCACAGTTTGAAGAATTATTGAATAGGTTAGTTAGGCAATAACAACAGAGCTAATAATTGTACACATTCTCAGTCTTAAAAATGATTTAATAATCTCTTTTTACTGATAAAACTGATAAACCTGTTGTTTGTTTAGGAACCTCCCTGCAGTCTGTTCAGAAAGTCTCCACTGGAGGAGCTTTTTGCTGAGCAAGAGGCACAACATAATGTCACAGCTCCATGTCCATGATGAAACAAATGGAGAGAGGGCTGCAGATACCAGGACATCCCACCAGCTGTTCTGTCTGAGGACCCTGCTGCTGGTGGTGGAACCAGGTTAGCCCATCAGTGGGAGTTCAGTAACATGACTGCAGCATCACATACTGGACAATATTATATGTACTGTATAATAATAATAATATATGTTGGTGAGTCCATGTTGGCTCTAATCTGCCCTGTGAGAAATTCATAGTAAATGTAACAACAAGGAAAAAGTTCATAGCATTAAATTCAAACAGAAGTTCAAATTATTCAATAATTTCCAGTGTAGTGGTGAACCATGTTTAATTATTGATAGTTATAAACAAAAGTGTACAATTGACACGTACAAATAAATACATAATTGTGAATTTACTTTACACTATGCAAACATACAACCTTGTCCATCTTTTAAAAACATTTAATGGGGTTTCAAGTAATTGTTCATTTACAATATTTAAGTATTTTCTAGATATGTTATTTAATTTAGTCTGTTTTTGCACAATGTTTTCTGCATCCAAGTTATTTTATCTGTTGCTTGTCGTTGATCTTGCACTACAAAATATTTCAGACGTTACTGTTGCACTTCTTTGAAACAATAAAGCAGAAGAAATGAAATAATAAAATAATAAAGCAGAAACCTTTGCTGCATTGGTGTTTTTTATTTTATTTTTTTACTTTTACTGCCACACATGTAGACAGGGCTGTCAGAGTTGCAGTGAGTTTATGTTAGGTGGGTAAATGATCTGATCATCTGACTGGTGATTGCAGTAATCCACATTATTAGCAGAAATAAAGGGCCCCAAGCTAAATTTTGCTTAGGGCCCCTTGGAGGCTTGGGCCAGAACTATTAAAGCAAGACCACTTTACAAGATTACGAGAACGTTTCACTCAGTTGGAAGCAAAGTTTAGAGCAGGGGTCACCAACGTGGTGCCCGCGGGCACCCGGGTGCCCCCAAGGACCATTTGAGGTGCCCTCGGACCTGTTCTAAAAATAGCACAACTCACTACTAAGCTGCATTTAAATTTTCATTTTATTCAGTTGTTGTTCTTTTTTTGTATTTATATATATTTTATAATGTCTATCTTAAAAATATGTTCTTAAAAAATATGTTTACTATACATTTTTTTCAATTTACGGTTTGTTATTTCCGGAGTTTATCAAACTGGTGCCCTTTGTATGACTCCGTACCCATGAAGTAGCTCTCAGTTTCTAAAAGGTTGGTGACCCCTGGTTTAGAGATTATGGGTGGATTAAGACTTTTGCACAGCTCTTTACTCCTTCCACTCTGTCGCTGCAGCCATCAACAAAAGATCAGAGGCATTTGCATGCTTAATTTTTCTTTTGTACATTTTTTTCTTGATGTAATTGTCTCATGTTCTTTCACTCAGCAGGGCCATAAGAACAACAACAGGATGCCATCTGTCAACATCATTGAGGTGTGACTGTTCAGTTTTCTCAAAAGACTTCAGCGTGAGCCCATTTTAGGCCCATCATCCACTTGTTGGAATGATGCTGGGACCTCCGTCCTCCCGGTGGAGTCATCCTCCTTTAACATGAGTCCTCTGCTGAGATGACGTCGTACGACTCAGGGGGGTCGTGCAGGTGGAGCTCGGCGTCTGTTCTGTGCTCAGCGAGAGAAACGTGGTAGCGGTTAACTGGGCCGCTCTGGAGACGCTGCAGATAAAACGACCCCAGGGACCAAAGCTGGTCAGCAGACCCGCTTTACTCTCCAGGCTCTTTTAGACCATCACCAACCACCACAGACATGGATCTTTATCTTTTCTGGGTGGTACAGGCTTTTTTATTTGTCTATTTTATCTCTTATTGTCTTCAAATTAACTTGTCATGTAATTTTTTTTGTCACATTAGGTTAGCGAGATGTAGTTTGTCTTCAAACTGAACAATGAGCACTTACAGTTATTTGTTACACAGACAGTGTTTGCTGCTCCATTCAGGAAATCCTCCATCTGAGGAGTCATTTCTGAGATTTACTGTAACATCAAAGCAACGTTAAGACAGATCAACCAAACTCATGCACATTTGAATTTCTCATTATCAGCATTTCATTATAAACTTCTTAAATACAACATTCCACACCTGGAGTGAGCCTTTAGTATCTCCTGGTATCTTTCTTTTTTTAGAGGGTGATGGAATTCTCCTGGTATCTTTCT
>JBBPBX010031679.1:8463-28530 GCA_038048925.1 Garcialebias charrua
GAGCAGATTGATTGTGGTGTCATTTTTGATGAGCTAAATGGTGGGGGAAAAGGTGTTTCAGAGGTTCTTTGTCATTGATGTCAGCCAGTCTAGCAGAAGCAGGACATAATGACCCCAAGACCTTCTTGACCTTCTTGATTTAATGGGCTCCCTGAGAGCTGGAGCCAGAGCCAAGGGGCCATAAATTGTGATGTTGATTACAATGTGAGGAGAAAAGCCACAGTTGATGAAAAGGTCAGGGGAGTGGAGGTTGATGAGGACAGATGAGATATGTTTCAGTGCCATAATCATTCAATCATTTGTACTGTGCACAAATGGAAACCTAAAAAGCAGATGGATTGATGTTACATTATTTACAATAGATAGAACAAAGAATGATGATAAAGATTATGCAGAAAACTGTGAACCCTAATGGAATCAAGGCTTTCTTCAGTAAAATTTCTTAGATTTTGGAAATTGATGAATTTTACAATGAGGCTCTAAAACAAAAACAGTGCATAAACAAGTACCAGTATATATTTTTCTAAAGTGAAAAGACAATTGAAGCTACAAAATTTAGGCAATGATTTTGATGAGGGCAGCCTCTACTGCTACACTATGTCATAGTGCAGTGTAATTAACAGTACACATATTGTAAATCTGATGGGAATATACATCCATCCATCCATGTCCAGCAGCCACTGTGCAAGAGGCAGGGGACCCCCTGGACAGGTCGCAAGTCTATCACAGTGACAGAGACAAACAAGACGAACAGCAATTCACACTCTCTCTCACCTAAGGACAATTAAGAGTTATTAGCCTAATGTGTTTTTGGTCAGTGGAAGGAAACCAAGGTAGCCAGCGAAAACCTATGCATGGAGAGAACAGGCAAACTCCACCCAGAAAGATCCATGGCTGGAATTTGACCAGTCGTTGTCACAGGACTTTTTAATTTAAATTAAGGTCAATGTTTAGAATATTGCTGCACAGATCATCAGAGTCAGAGAGTCAGAGAGTCTTTATTGTCATTTGCACCGCATGTGGTACATGAGATGAAAACGAGATTATGTACACGAGGTCCCAGTTACATCCAACAACAAATGAAAGAGAAAAACAGTAATAACATCGAGAACTAACTAAGAAAAACATCAACTAGTAATACACTAAGCCTAATATAGTGGGAATAAACAGCAGCACGAACATGAGTTTGTATGAGCAGATGGTCACAGATGAACACAGATGAACACAGCAACAAGAAAACAGATCAGCATCAGCATGATGTGATATTTTGCAGTGTTTATTTTTATTTTATTTTTATTTATTCATGAGTCTAACAGCCTCAGGGTAGAAGCTGTTCCTCAGTCTAGTGGTTCTACACTTGATGCTCCTCAACCTCCGTCCTGAGGGGAGTGGGGCAAAGAGTGAGTGTGCTGGATGAGTGAGGTCTTTCATGATACAGGTGGCTCTTTTCCTGCATCTGGAGGTGTAAATGTCTGTGATGGTGGGGAGACTGACTCCAACAGACTTCTGTGCAGCCTTCACCACTCTCTGCAGAGCTTTCCTCTCTTCAACTGTGCAGCCTCCATGCCACACGTTGATGCTGGAGCACAGGACACTCTCCACTGCACACCTGTAGAAGGAGGTGAGAACTGGGCTGCTCAGACCAGCTCGTCTCAGCCGTCTGAGGAAGTAGAGTCTCTGATGACCTTTCTTGATCAGGCTGGTGGTGTTGTTGCTCCAGCTGAGGTTATCATTCATGTGTACACCCAAGTATTTGTAGCTGGAGACCACTTCCACTGCAGACCCACCTATTATCAGTGGGGCATGGGTGTGTTTGTTCCTTCTGAAGTCCACAATCATCTCCTTTGTCTTCTTCACATTCATGTGAAGATTATTCTCTTTGCACCAGCTCTCCAGGTGTTCCACCTCCTGTCTGTAGCTGGACTCATCATTGTTTGTGATGCATCCCACCACCGCTGTATCATCTGCAAACTTAACAATATGACAGCCTGGAAGTGTGGCTGTACAATCATATGTGAGCAGAGTGAACAGAAGGGGGCTCAGCACACATCCCTGAGGAGAGCCAGTGCTAAGGGTTATGGTGGAGGAGGAGAAGTTGTGGATCTTCACGGACTGTGGTCTGTCTGTTAAGAAGTCTAGTACCCAGTTACAAATAGAGGGGCTTAGTCCAAGTGTAGATAGTTTGTCTATCAGAGTTTGGGGGATCATGGTGTTGAAGGCAGATGTGAAGTCCACAAAGAGCAGACGCACGTATGAGTCTTTCTGATCCAGGTGGGTGAGAGCAGTGTGGACCACGGAAGAAATGGCGTCCTCTGTTGATCGGTTCTCACGGTATGCGTATTGATGAGGGTCCTCATTGATGTTGACGGTTGCCTTGATGTGGGACATGACCAGTTTCTCAAAACATTTAGCGACTATCGGGGTGAGGGCCACCGGTCTATAGTCATTCAGACCAGTCACTGTGGAGCTCTTTGGGACTGGGATGATGGTCGCGGTCTTCAGGCAGGTGGGAACTGACTCCAGTGCAAGTGAGGTGGTGAAGATGTCAGCCAGCACCTCACAGAGCTGGTCCGCACATTCCTTCAGAACTTTCCCTGGGATGTTGTCTGGTCCGGTTGCTTTATGAGGATTAATCTTTCTGAGACTGCCTCTCACTTCTGCTGCGGACACCCTGAGATGCTCTTCATCTGGTGATGAGGTGAGTCTGGTGCTAGCAGGTCTGTTTGGATCATCAAAACGTGCATAAAACTTATTGAGGGCATCAGGCAGAGATGGGTCCCTGGGGCATTGTTTGTTTTTGCCTTTGTAATCTGTTATGCATTTAATACCCTTCCACATGCTCCGTGGGTCTTGTGAGGTGAACTGTCCCTCGATCCTCTGTGCATACGTGGCCTTGGCCTTCTTAATGCCATCCTTCAGTTCATTCCTGCTCTTTCTCAGTTCCACTTTATCTCCTGACTTGAATGCAGTGTCTCTGGCTGCTAGCAAGGCGTGAACTTCTTTATTTAACCAGGGTTTCCGGTTCGGGTAGGATTTCACATATTTTTTTATGGATACATTTTCAGAGCATGTACTGATGTAACCCAGGACTGAGGAAGCGTACAGTTCCATGTCCACTGAACTTCCATCAGTGGCTGCTTCTCTGAAAACAGACCAGTTTGTCCTCTCAAAACAGTCTCTCAACAAGGGGGAACTATCTTGAGGCCAGATTGTTATTTCTCTTTGTTCCGGCTTTGAGCGCCTGAGTGGAGGGAGTTCTCTTGGGGCCAGAATCAGAGAGTCGTGGTCGGAAGCTCCGAGCGCTGGGCGTGTCTTCGCCGTGTATGCCCCCTTTACATTTGTGAAGACTTGGTCGAGTGTTTTATCTCCTCTCGTAGCTGCGAAGACGTTCTTATTGAAGGCTGGGAGGGACACTTGGAGATCTACGTGATTGACGTCCCCGCAAACAATGAAAAGCCCCTCAGGATATTTACACTGCAGCGAGGTGAGTAAGTCATGAATTTCTCTCTGGGCGTCATTAGCATTAGCATCAGGGGCTATGTAAATAACGCTGATTACGATCACTGAATAGTCACGTGGCATATAATGCGGCCTACATCTTATTGTGATCAACTCCACGGCAGCTGAACAAGCTCTTTTTATCACAGCACAGTTCGTGCACCAATCCTTGTGTACGTAAATACAAACACCACCACCTCGCGTTTTCCCCGTAGTCTCGGTGCACCGGTCTGTTCTGAAAAAGATCCTCTGGTCCAGCTCGTAAACAGAGTCTGGAGTGTCCTCAGAGATCCAAGTTTCCGTAAGACAAAGCACAGAGCATCTTCTCATCTCCTCCGACGTGGTTACCCTCAAACGAAGTAGATCCATCTTGTTGTCGAGCGAGCGAACGTTAGACAGGAAAAGAGCCGGCATCGGGGGTTTACCGGTTTTAGCGTCTGCCCGCATTCTCGTCATAATTCCTGCACGGCAACCCCGCTTCTTTCCTCGTGAGCAACGCTTTCTTTTCTTTCCCCTGGAGCGTATCTGCTTCCAGAAGGACGTTTTTAGCAGGTCCAATCTTCCGAGCTCTGATTTGAGTTCGTTGCTGATTTCAGCTGTGCCCTGTGGTAAATCCGCTCCAATTCTTAACAGATCAGTTCGGCTGTAATTCACCCGCAAAACACGCGCAGAGTCAGATCATGTGTTTATGGCAGCGCTTTTACTGACTGACTGATCAACGTGAGAATATAAATTCAGAGTTCACACATATCCTCAAAAATGACTGCTTAAACAAAAAGTACATGCAGTGCTAATCTGTTCATCCACCTCCTTGTGTTAAATAAGATATATTTTTGTCTCTCGCCATTTACCACAAGAACAACAAATTAAAAAACACCAAAATAAATCAGATGACTAAACAGAGAGAGCTTCACCTCATCAATTAGAGAGGGACAACATGTCCACTGGTGAAGAGGCAATCATGCTTTACTCGTGGGCAAGTGTGTACATAAGTGAGAATATGCCTGAGTAGCTCTCACCTGTGTGATTTTAGAGTGAAGGGTGCTTCAGTAAAATGCTGCTCGATCCCAACGCACAGCTCACTCGGAGCCTCATTTGACTGAGCACTTGGCTGCTTAGGTATCTGTAGCCAAACTGGTCTGGTAACACTCCAAAGGGCCTCCCACCATGCTTCCACAGAGCATGTGAGGTGGTTCAATTCCAGGTGAAAGCATTGATATTATACAATTGGATTATGTAAAGTAACATTCAAAATATGAGATCAGAGCACTATTGTGATTTTTCACTCCTCAGTCACACAACCTTATTTATTATCTGCAGATTACCTAACATTTGTTGCATTATTTCCCTTATGATATGTGGTTCTATTTCATCCCTCCTGACCGCCAGAGGGCAGTGCTGAAAGCACTGAATGTTCCCTTTGCGCATTTGCTGTCCGAGTAATAATATAAAAAAAGTCCCAGGTGTGACACGGATGATCAATCAGAGGCTCTGCTCCTCGTCATTCAGTGCTTTCAGCACTACTTTCTGGTGGTCAGGAGGGATGAAATACTGTAGAATGACAGTTACCTATGTAACTACGGTTCTATGAATCCCGGATGACCGCCAGAGCTTCACTGTCACTCAGAATTCTTGCTTCCCGTGAGAAGATTCTGTAGGAGCAGAGCCACAGATGACACCAGGCTATATAGCCTCTGATTGATCAACCGTGTCACACCTGTGGCTTTTTTTTATATTACTCGAACAGCGCATGCGTAAAGAGAACATTTAGTGCTTTCTGCCCTCTGGTGGTCATCCGGGATTCATAGAACCATAGTTACATATGTAATTATCATTGATAGGGATATGTAAACACCTTCATTTAAACACCTTCACCTACAACAAGAACCACACAAAGAAAAAAGAAATGATTATAGAATAGTTACACTTTGCAAAGGGGATATCACTTCAAACTCGCTTGGAGCCAGGCTCAACCATGTCTGAAGCAAGTCCGAATTGGTCATCGCGTGCTGGGATTTTATTCTCTCAAAAGTAGGACAAGGTGAGATTCAGATAGCACATGAACATACAAGAACGTTATATCAAAAACAAACCAGAACGTGATGTCAGAACATTATCTGAGATCAAACATAAGCCGGCCCAACCAGCGTCCTTGTTCTTGTGTCAAGGAGACAACTGCACGCACTCTTTAGATAAGTGTTTGTTACATACAGAGATAATTTAGAAAGAGAGTTGAGTAATGATTTTCTTAGAGTGCATTAATAAAATAAGTTTTATATGATAAATGTTAAAAACTCTATCAATCATTTTAAATTTATATATGCTATTTGTGATTGTCATTATTGCAACAATAAAACTTTACAAATGGGTTTGAATATTTTTGATCCTGGCAATTTAATAGTAAAATGTAGGTATTAAATTACTTTGTACACTTGAACAAAATAAAAGCTATGTTAATGTCTGTTTATATTTATGTAATAATTATTTATACCTTTAACCACAAAAAAGACAATGGCCCTCATTCACGAAAATGTTCGTATTTTTATCCTAAATTTCTCCTACTTTTGTTTGTACGAAGCGTTCGTACGAACATGCCACGTCAGATTCAACAAAGTCTTCTATCCTCAAGAAAAGTGTGTAAATGGCTGCGTAAATTTAATGAATCCCACCTGTTCTATCAACCTGCGCGTGCTCGCGGAGAGGTCATTTACATAATTCCCACCCCTCAAAACACCATATAAGGCCACGTTTCCTGCCTTTTGACAGCAGGAAGTGTCCATTCATTCAAACTCAAGAAGTAAAAGGAGGAACTTCACGCGTTCGGAGATCTGCTCTCAGTCGCGCTGTGGCGCACCGCCACCCCGCCACCCCCCCGCAGGTGTCGGATGGTCAAATATTTTTAATGTTAGTGTAAACAACTGTGTTATAGTTTCACTTATTCAGAAGAGCTGTGGCGCACCGCTACCCCCCACCCCCCGCAAGTGTCGGATGGTCAAATATTTTTAATGTTAGTGTAAACAACTGTGTTATAGTTTCACTTATTCAGAAGAGCTGTGGCGCACCGCTACCCACCCCCCACCCCCCGCAAGTGTCGGATGTGTTTTTGAACAGAAGCATTTTAAAATGTCTCGAAACTACAGTTAACTTCATATTAATATTGTAGTGCATATGTTTTGTCTCCCGTGGGTCGTACAGTATCAGAAATCAAGAATAAATGGTTTGATCTGAAAATGGCTTCAAACAAACGTCTCGCCGCAGCACGGACAGGAGGTGGTCAAGGAATAGTCTGCGAGATGGATGGACAATAAATGCCACGCTGCAAGACGCATGCCAACATGTTTTGCAGCACAAATGAGTCATGCGCGCTCCTCCTGGTCATCGCGCAACCACATTCTGCAGGTTATATTTCGAATCAGATATAATAATCTATTGCTCCGATGGTGTTTGGCACAGCAGTCCAGCAATAGCATGAAAATCAGTCTTAATTCGTACTTGTTCTGCGGCGGTGTATGGGAATTTTATGTACCTGGGTGTTAATATGAGGAGCGGCTTTGATGACCAAGGGGAGCGCACGACTCACTGAAGCCTGCGCGACACACCAGACAAATTAAACTTAAAATTATAATTCTAATTCAAACAGAATAACCTATTGTCAAGAATAATTATGGTGCGTGATTTTTTTAAACCCAAAATATTTTCTAAATAACGAAATATGAAGTTATTCGTGGAGAAGATCCGTCTGGATGACAGCAGACTGACGCTCCTAAAATATACGACAGGTCCGGACCACTCGTAAATTTTGTTCGTATCTGAAAAAAATCGTAGGATACGAAAACATTGTTGAATGCCGCAAATGATCCCAAATCACTCGTACGCACAGTTTAAGAACAAATCTGTGCGTACGAACGGTTCGTGAATGAGGGCCAATGAGCCTGACTTTTGTGGTTCAACTTACTGTCTGGAAAACAACAATGAGATATAAAAATAAAATAAAATCACACAAGGTCAACATTAGTGTAGGTCAGAGGTGCTCATTACGTTGATCGCGATCTACTGGTAGATCTCTGAGGTAGTACTGGTAGATCGCAGCATGACATAAAAAAAAAATTGTCTTCAGTGCCGTGAGATTACTTCTTTTGTGAATTGACGCTATATAAATAAACTGAATTGAATTGAATCTTAGAACATCTTTACTCAGCAAACACAACAGTTTAGGTCAAAATACTATAATTTTAAAGCCACAGTACTGTACTATAGTTCATAATTTCTTATCTGGCAACCCGACTGACATGAAAACTACAGCATTTTTCATGTAAACCAGCTTATTTTTTGTTTATTACCCCCAATAAACATTGAAAAATCACAAATGTTTCCACAGGTTGTTTTTGTGTAAATGGGGCCTTATAGTAGGTAGATCACTTTGACTTGATCATTTCAAAAATAGCTTGCATGATGAAAAAGTCTGAACACCCCTGGTGTAGGTCAACACATGTATCTAAGTCTAACAGCAGCTCCTTCACTGCATAGGTGGTTGGTCTTACTGTTTGGAAACTGTTTGATTGAAAATACTGTATAAAATCAAACAGGTGACGTTTTTGTGATGTTTTAATTTTGGGGTCAAACCTCATTTAGTTGGAAAATTACAAACCAGCATACAATTAAAAAGAATTACTGAAAACACCAAAAACTTCCCACAGACGCTTCCCACTTGATGAGAACAGAGGAGCCTCACTTGTGAATTAGACTAACAAAGACTTTGTTAGGTCCCTGTTATCAATGTGTGAAGTGTGTTTTTTGTCAATTTACATACAGTAGGATGTGTGTGTGTTTTCTGTAAACTCTGCTTTCACACACTGAACTTTGAATGGGTCACAGGCACGTGTTATCCCAAGTATGTGTGTGTGTTAGCTTCCAATTTACCTAGTTTGGTGTGTACCAGTGGCCCAGCTTGCTTATAACTTCTCTCTCCCTCTCACAGTCTCCTCATTGAATTGAGAAAGCTCATCGGATGATGAGCGAAACGTCTTCTGTTACAAATAAAGTCCAGTTGTTTCTGTATTGAACGCCTTTTTTGATTTATCATGTCCTGGACGACTGAGAATCTTCACCAATCTTCACCAGCACACCAAAAACTTCTTAATGTGGAAATATTGCATTTTAAATATTGAATAATCTTGGCAACGTGTGATTTTTTACAGCACTTTATTATACAGTATATATTTATTATATATTATAAAATGTAAGATTTCTGTGTATTCCTCCATACACAGATGCACGTTCTACATGGGGAATAATAAGGATTGCAGCTGTAGAATACCACCTCATCTGTGAACATAAACACACAAAAGGAGGCACTGCTTCAGCTTTTTGTAGAAAGTAAATTACTTCAAAAAAGGTCACAAGTTGACATTTATCATAGAAAAACTATATAAACAGACCTTGAGATGGTGAAAACTGGATCTGTTTTTATCAGTTCGGATTCTACAAAGAAGAACTTTGAACTTGAGTTTCAGTATTTTTGCTATTTTTTGTTGCTTAATTAAACTAAAATGTTTACAAAAACTGCTGAGAGGAAATTCTCAGTATACATGCTGTCCCCAAAAACCGGCGTGATGGTTCTGCAATTGACGATTTAGACTACCGGTAAATGATGGAATTCATTCTGAGGCAGTCTTGTAAAATGACAAGATATTGCATATTTATTCTTTATGTCAATGAGCATTTTGAATGTTTGACTAAAACTGACTTTTTATACAGGCATGAATGACCAGAAATTAAATACTGTATAGGGTTTCTGACCTTTTGATTATGTTTTTCATCTGTCTGATCCCTTCTAAATCAGACATCCTATTTTTCAGTTGAAATCACAAAACAATCAATTAGTCCATTTTATCTCTTGATTTTATATTGTCATGTTTGTATAAATCTTATAATTCCAACCCACTTTGGCATATGAAGCAAAAGACGGGAACAATTCTGTTGAGTTAGCGTTGTGGTGTCAACCTATGAAGAGTGAAATGCCAAGAACGTCCTTAACAAGTTCATTCAGCCTTTATTTACTGTATACAGGTTAGTCTCACTGACCCACAAGGACTCATTTACAAGTCAGTGCATTTGTGATGCATGACACAAACCATCATATTCTAGGACATTTTGAAATCCTTAACATGCATGCTTCTGGATTCTCAGGTTGTGGATGGGAACTGGAGCTATGGGAGGAAACCCACCATGCAGGGAGAACAAGATGTCTCCTGATAAAAATCCCCAGTCGAGATTCAAACAGGAAACCTGAAAGTTATGCACCATAACTCATGTTCCCTGAAGGAAGGGAACGAGGTGCAACACGATTGCTATGGGAACTAGCGCCCCCGCGCGGTTACCTGAAGGAATATACTCACGCCTTTACGGCAGGGGCGTCAGCATCGCGCCAGAGGCCCCGCCCTTTGGACACATAAGCGGCTGACGCCCGTCCATCTTTCTCAACAATGCACTTCACCGAGCTTTCAGCATTGAAAAGGGCCAAATGTGTTGCACCTCATTCCCTTCCTTCAGGGAACATGAGTTATGGTGCATAACTTTCAGTTCCCTTTCAGTCATGTTCTCTCGGTGCAACACGATTGCTATGGGAACGTAATCCATTCACGCCCTTGAAATGCTCAGCAAAATGCATGTGAGAACATCTGCCTTAATACGGCAGGCAAGTCCCAGCCGCTCTCCACAAGGTATGTAGAGAGCACACCCTGAGAAGAAAAAACGCCACATGTAGAAACGTCGTTCTGATGTTACCACTGGACACATAGATGAAAAACACAAGTCAGAGACAGCATAAGCGTCTTCTGCTAGTGTGATTGCTCCACATCCCCTTTTTCCCTGGAAATCTTGAGAAGCAGGAGGAAAAGAGCAAGGGACCCATTACACCACTGGCAACCAGATGGCAATGTGGAGGTAAAAAACCCAGTTCAAACACAGGGTAACCTTCCAAGTCCCCAGGGGAAAAAAATTATGTATAAGGGGCATGCACGAGTCCCTAATCTGCTTCATGAGCAGACAACTACAGTACTAGGACTGTCCAAGAGGCCCATCCTGATGTTGGAGAACTGTCAGAGGAAAGGGGAACCCTTCCACTGAAGCAACTCCCAAGTAAACATAAACACCAAGGGTGTCCCTTGTGTATGTTGTTGTTGTTGCTAAGAAGGCAACTGCCATGGTATCCCTGAACTTTGAGAAGTAGAGGTCACATTGTGAACTGGCTCCGCATGGGAACAAGTCCACAGAGGTTCTTTTAACCCGTGACCAGACCTGATCCACAAGTCGTGGGTTCAGTCTTCATTCTGATTCCAAAAGAGGCCCTCTTGAGAGGGCATTTGCTCCGTAACTCAGTTCACTCTGAACATGAGTCGTCCTGAGCGACAATAATCCTGGAACGCACCATGTAAGCATCCTCTGTGTCAGGCCGAGGAGGGCTTGGGATCTCGTCCCCCTTCCCCAGTCAATGAATGTCACAGTGGTTTTGTTATCTGATTACACCAGGACGTGCTGTCCCGCAATCAGACCTTTACCAAAGAAGTATCTTGCTGACAGGAATACGGCCAACAACTCCAGGAAGTTGATGTACAATCTGCTTCCTGATCATTCCAGAGGCATCGGGCATTCTGATTTCTGCAGACGGCCTCCTCATCCTGTTTCCAAGGTGTCCGTCGTGATAATCACACGGGATGACACCTTACCTTACGGGACCCCTTCCGTGACCACGGACAGGTCCCACCAGGTTCCGAGGCACTTTGAGATGATTCTAAACTTTTTTTTGCTCACCCAGACGGGGGTAGGTTATGTTTGTTGGTTTAGCCATGCATGCCGGACCCGCATCCTCACCAATGCGTGTGGCACACAAGGTATAGTTTCCGCCAAGAGGCCTAAAGATGCGTTAGCACGCTTACAGGGGAATCCGATGATTCAGTTTAAACATTTGCCAGGCAACGGCGAATCGAGGAAGCACTTTCCTCCGAGAGTCGTGCCCTGTACCGGATGGTGTAGACCTGCACTCCCAGAAATACGGTAATCCGTGACGGGGTCGGGTCACTCCTTTTGTGGGTTTATGAAAAAATCCGAGAGACTCCAGGTGAGAGATCACCCAGGAGTGTGACTGGGCATGCTCCCGACCAAAGACCAGGAGGTCATCCAGGTAGTTCATAATCCTGACTCCTTGATTCCTAAGAGGAGTCAGGGGTGCATCCAGACATTTAGTAAATGCATGAGGAGCAGTCTTCAAACAGAAGGGTAAGACTTTGTATTTATAAGCTTTCTCTTTGAAGGCAAAACCGGAAGAATTTCCTGTGCCTTCCAGACGCCCACATTTTCTGGAAGCAGGCGTCTCACAAATCCATGGTACATGCGTAGTCTCCAGGTCTCACGGACCGGAGGACCTGCCGCAATGTTCAGCATTTTGTAAAAATTCTTGTTTTCTTGCCCAGAGTCCTGAGATCCAGGGCTGGTCTCAGGTATTCATCTCTTTTTGGACACCTTGAAGAACTTGAGCCCGTCACTCATCCCCTGGGAGGGATGTCTAGCGGCTGCTTGCTTTATTTGAGTGCGGAAGGGGTGACATTCGACCCCTCCCACGTACTTTGGAGCAGGCTGGTCTGCCCAGCAGAAGACATCACGAGATCTGACCGTCTCAGGCAAAACACGTATGTCCCACTGCGGTTCGTAGTTTGGCCTAGTAGGTCGTGTTCCACCGAGTGGTGAGTTAAAAGCCAGGTTAGTCTGTGCTCTGGAACTTTCATTCTTGTAAATGCATGAAACAGCTTGTTTGTTTTTCAATACACATACAGTAGACGAGTTATTGTTTAGTGCGCACGCACATATACTCAGCTCCTTGTAGTATTTTACAAGTGAAGTCTGGGCTCAAAAGGTCAGGTTCCGGAGCTACGTGAGCGGATAAACCTGAGGCCCTGTTCCCATTTTGGGACCAGGACACATTCAGTAGTCTGAGATTTTATTGTTTAGGGCGCACACACGCACCACCAGCTCCTTGTAGCATTTAACAAGTGAAGTCTGGGCTCGAAAGGCCAGGTTCCCGTGCTACGTGAGCGGGCAAACCTGGGGCCCTGTCCCCATTTTGGGACCAGGACACATTCAGTAGTCTTGAGATTTTATTGTCGTGTGTGGATGGCAATTTTTCCTTATTACACAAGGGTCTGAGTGTTCTTGTGTGTTTAGACGTTCCGAACCAGCTAGTCTGTGTTCCTTAAAAACACAGAAACTGGTGGTAAAAACTAGGCATTTACTCTCCTTCTGTGAGTGAGAGCGCCTGTAATGGTGCAGGGGCATCTTCTTTCTTCTTCTTTTGCTGGTGGCCCCTTGCAGCTCCTGTAGCTTTTCTGCCTGGTGGACCTGCGATACCGAGGCCACTTGTCCTTGTCCATCCCGCCAGGGCCCCTCGGGTCCTGAGATGGTTTAACGTCAGAGAGTCATCCATAGCCTCATGAATGGATAAGCTCTCAGCGTCATCAATGTTGTAAGGAAAAAACTACCAGGTAGCGCAGCTGAACAGGTAGCTGAAAATCCTCCTCCTGGACTATGCTGGACAGAGTCTCCTCGTTAGCCAGGGCTAAACTTGGAGGTACTTGTGAGCCCGCTAGCGGTGCTAAGACGGGCCCTCGAGCAGCGTAGCATTGGTAAAAACACTTTGTCATGCGATGAATTCTACCGTCGATTCGCAGGATAGCGGAAAAGGCAAAATATGAGGTTAGCTAGCAAGCTAGTCCAAGCATTTTCACATACCTCACGATGGAGTCCTTCGTTGTCCGCTCGTAGCCGCGCTAATCGTGTTAGCAGCGTTGTCTTCCGTTGCGTGTTGTTGTGAGTGCCCATGGTTAGCCATGCTAACCGTGGGAGCTAGCCAGAAAACTTCGGAGTTATTTCATTTCCACTCTCCTTTCTCCAGGGTCATCCACAAGAAAAGCTTCAAGTGTCCTTGCGTGTAGCATCCCAGAGCAGAGCGGACAGGCCTCGTGGGTGTCCGGTGCTGAAAAGAGGGTATCCAGATCCGCTGAAGCAGGTTCGGGAGCCGGAGCTTACGGCTTGCCAGGGTTCCTCGTCCGAGGGTGTCCTCTCGCCGAGCTGCTCGGGGCTGCTGGCCTGTTAGCTTCGTCAGCTTAGCAGGTAGCATGCTTCGCAGTTAGCATTGGCTAACGGAGCAGTAGAAAAGCAGAAGAGAAAAAGGCACGGGAGCTGGGGCTCACTGGCCTGCTGGTCTTCTTTTGACTTTTGGGTTGTCACATTACCTTCTCTGGAACCGTGGCTGAGAAGAGTTAAGCTCGTTAGCAGTGCTAACGTCGTCCGACGTCCCTCGTGTCGCTTTCGCCGGCTAGCCTGCTAGTTGTTAGCAGGGTAGCGGTGTCGCGCAGTCAGCGCCCTCGAGCGAAGCGATCTGTGGAGAGAGGAGAAGAAAACTTCGGGGTGAAGAAAAATGTGCCGGGCCAGCTTTCGCCAGCCCAGCAGTCCGTAGTAGAAGATCCTCTGTATGCTCTGTGTAGGGAGCAAGCTCACCTCTGGTCGAGCGATTAAGGTACAGAGAGGATCAGAGAAGAGTATTTCAGGTATTTGCAAGGTGAAGTGCTAAAAGAGAAAGATGGACGGGCGTCAGCCGCTTATGTTTCCAGAGGGCGAGGCCTCTGGCGCGACGCTGACGCCCCTGCCGTAAAGCCGTGAGTATATTCCTTCAGGTAACCGCGCGGGGGCACTAGTTCCCATAGCAATCGTGTTGCATCGAAAGAACATGACTGAAAGTGAACTGAAAGTTATGCACCATAACTCATTTTCCCTGAAGGAAGGGAACGAGGTGCAACATACTTGCTATGGGAATTGCGCCCCCGTGCGATTACCTGAAGGAATATACTCATGCCTTTACGGTTAGGGGCGTCACCGCCGCGCCAGAGGCCCCGCCCTCTGGGTACTTAAGCGGCCTGCGCCCCTCCATCTTTCTCCAAAATTGCACTTCACCAAGCTTTCAGCATTGAAAAGGGCCAGATATGTTGCACCTCGTTCCCTTCCTTCCTTTCTGCAGGGAATGTAGAAAGCATATGCTAAGAGGAAAAAATGCCAAATGTAAAGAACACCAATGTGATGTTTCCACTGGGCATATATATATCCAACACCAACTAGAGACAGCTTAAGCGTGCTCAATCAGTGTGAATACTTATCTTCCCCTTTTCCCATTGGAACATCCGGAGAAAAAGGAGGAAAAATGGACCTACCACGTCACAAGAAATTGGGTGACAGATGTGGAGGTAGAAAACCCAGGCCAAGCACAGGGTAACCTCTCAGGTCCTTGCCAGAAAACCTTTGTGAATGTTGTGGTTTGTTTTGGGACAAAGCAACCAAAGCCTTAGGCTCTCAGCCAGATCCCTTCAGAGGCCAGGCTGAAAGTTGTCATAACTCTGGACGTGGGTGTAAAAGCTGTCCACGCACCTGAGTCAGCAGGTCCCTGTGAAAAGGCAATCACCATGGTATCCCAGATAGCATTGATATCAACTCCGGGAACCACGTTTTCTGTGGCCATCTGGGAGCTATGAGAATCAAGGAGAGAGCTCCCTGGCGTACCCGTTCCAATGTTGCCCCGATCAGAGGAACAGGTGGAAAGGCATAGTAGAGCACCCCTGCAGGCCAACCATGTGCCAAAGCATCCATACCCAATGGAGCGTCTGCTTCCCTCAAGGAGAAGTAGAGGTCACAGTGTGAGCTAGCCCTGCAGGCGAACAGGTCCACAGAGGCTTTCCCAAATCGTGACCAGACCTGCTCCACAATCCGTGGGTTCAGGCTCCATTCTGACGCCAAAAGAGGTCCTCTTGAGAGGGCGTCCGCTCCATAATTTAGTTCACCAGGGACATGAGTCGCACTAAGTGACAAGATCCTTGGAGCATACCATGTGAGCATCCTCTGCGCCAGTCCGAGGAGGGCCCCGGACCTTGTCCCCCCCTCTCTGTTGATGAAGGACACTGTGGTCCTGTTATCTGATTTCACTAGGATATGTTGTCCAGAAATCAGGCCTTTGTTGAAGAAGTATTTTAATGACAGAAATACGGCCAACAACTCCAGGAAGTTGATATGTAATCTCGCTTCCTGTTCATTCCAAAGGCCGCGGGCGTTCTGATTTCTACAGATCGCCCCCCATCCTATTTTTGAGGCGTCCGTCATGATGACCATACGAGATGACACCCTTCCCACCCTTCCCAATGAGACCCCTTCCGTGAAAATGGACAAATCTCTCCAGGGTTCCAGGGCCTTCAGGCACTCTGAATCTATCCTAACCTTTTCTGTTTGATTAGGCAGGTCAGGTTGTATTCGTTGGTTTAGCCATACCTGTATGGGCCGCATTTTCAGTAATGCGTGTGGCACACAGGGAATGGCTGCCAACAAGAGGCCTAAAAGGCATTGGCAGGTTTTCACGGGGACCCGTTGGTCTAGTTTAAATCTTTCCAGGCAACGGCGAATGGAGGAAACTCGTTTGAGAGCCATTTTTTTCTCTCTTTTTTTTTCTTTCTATTGTTTATTGTTTGTTTATTGTTTATTGTTTAAGGAAATTCTACCATTGCTGTTCATTGTTCTTTAGTTTTAGCAGGTCGCTTTCGTAAATGAGCCCATGAGGTTCAAAAGATTTACCTGACTAAATAAAGGTTGAATGAATGAATGAATTTGCTGTAGTGACCAGAGCGTAGCTTGCGTCCCGAGACCAAACTAATCACTCCCTTTTGCAGAATCGTTGAAACTTCCTCCCTCAGCATGTGTGCACGTGTAGGGTTGATTTTAGATTGCAGCATCCCTGTGAAGTAGGGCGGTCTTTTTGAGAACTGCAACTTGAGCCCATGACATATCGTTGTCATGACCCAATCACTTGGTAGACACGCCTTCCAGTCCTGCGCATGCGCGCTGAGCCTGGAGGGCATGTTGGATTACTGCTCGTCGTGTTTTAGCGCCTGAGGGGCAACCTTTGACCCCTCTTGTGCTTTTTGAGCAGGTTGGTCGGCCCGACAGAAGATATTGCGAGATCTGACCGTCTCTGGCAGAGCTTGTGTATCTCGCTACGGTTCATAGTTTGACCACATGGTTTGTTTATAAAAATGGGACTCAAGTCAAGAACCAGGGCAGTCCATGCTTTGGTACTTTTATTTTTGTACATGTCTGAAACAGTGTTTGTTTTGTTTACACATGCAATAGTCGAGTCATGATTGGTGCGCGCACACATGCCACTCGCTCCTCGTAGTTTTTTACAAGGGAAGACTGGGCTCAAGTAGTTAGGTTCCCGTACCATGTGGGCGGGCAAACCTGTAAAATTATCAATTCGTCCTGTTTCATCAAGTCCGAGTCTGCTTCCTACATGGGGTCACTGAAGAGGTCCTCGGCCGATACTGGAAAGTTTCACCGTCACCAGCGGGTCTCTTCCTTGGGAGGCCACGTGTGTCTCCCTTTGAGGGTGTAAAGCTTTTTCTCGGCAACCCCTCGCGGAGGGCTTCCGTCTGTTTGCGTCTTTGTTCCAGTCTGGCCTGGACGCATTCCAGGGCTCCCCCGAAGAGTCCCGTCGACTCGATCGGGTGCTGGAGGAAAGTGGACCTCTGGTTTTCCGGGAGGTCCGACAGAGTTAGCCAAAGATGGCACTGGGCGACAACTATTTCCGCCATTGCCTTGCCTTGGGAAATGGCTGTTGTCCCCATCATGCGGAGCACGAGGTCCGAGGCACGGCGGGCCTCCTCCATGGCCTCCGTTACGGTCTGCTCGTCTTTTGTTACCTGGATATCTTGCAGTTTTTCTGCCAGATACGCCTGCACCATGGTCAATGCATTCATTGCGCAAGCCGCGAGGCCCTGAGCCTTGTAGCACTTCTCGAGTTGTTTCTCCGAAGCGTGGCAGGCCCTGCTGAGGAGCGTTGGTTTCGTCCCCGTGGCTGTGGGAGCCAGGTGAGCCGCCAGAGTCTCCTCTATCAGGGATGCGTTGACGAGGCCCCCTGTCTCCATTCCTGCGACGTCAAGGAGTTGGGATAATGGCAGCATGATGGAAGCTCTGGGTTCCGCCCAGGAGCGTTTGAGCTCCATGAGGAAGTCTGGAAAAATGGGCATTTTCTGTGACGTTGTCGGCTGCTTCACGTAGAAGTAGCTTCCCGCTAGTCTCGTAGCCTGTTGGCGAGGCATGGGGTCTAGCCACGTGACCTGCAAGGCATCTGCTGCCCTATGGCACAGGTCGAACAGAGCAAGTACCGACAAGTCCGGTTCCGGAAGGATTTGCGCCAGGTTCTGGGAGGAATCCACAGTTTCTCCTTTGTGACCATATTCGGCGTCTTGGTCGGACACTTCAGGCATCGAGTCCTCGGCGGCAACTGAGGAGTCCGACATGTTGTCCTCTCCGACAAGGCCACTACATTCCAGGTCCACGTTGTCGGGCTCCGGTTCAGGAGCAAGCATTTTAGTGCGACATGCGACCTTCAGTGCCGCGTTCCTAGCCATGGATTTGGCCAACGCGTTAGCCCGTCATTTCCTCACTACTGCCGACATTCGACGGTAGTGAGAGCAGGAGTCTGAGAATTCCAGCGCTTTCCTCGCGTGCAGAATCCCTAGGCAGACAAGACAGGCCTCGTGGGTGTCCGTCGGGTGTCGGGACATGGGCGCGAGCGAGGACTCGTCGTCCTGGTTTTCTTCCTCCTTGTCCTCCGTTTTCCCTTCTCGGGAGCCATGTCCGGCGAGAAACGTCGAAGTTGTTCCTAGTTTTCTTTTGTTCGAAGCCGTCTTCTCTGTCGTATTGCTTTCGCTGGTTAGCCTGCTAATGATTAGCAAGCGGTTGTGACGCAGTTAGCGCCGTCGAGCAAAACAGCTGCGGAAAAGAAGAAAACTTCGAAGGTGAGTAGAAAAACGCTGGACTAGCTTTCGCCAGCCCAGTAATACGCATGAAAATGTCTCTGTACGCTCAGTGTAGGGAGCAAGCTCACCTCAATTGAGCGATGCGACAACAGAGAAGTCCCTCGAAGTTCAGGTGTTAAGCGAGGTGAAGGGCAAAAAAGAGAAAGATGGAGGGGCGCAAGCCGCTTAAGTACCCAGAGGGCGGGACCTCTGGCACGGCGGTGACGCCCCTAGCCGTAAAGGTGTGAGTATATTCCTTCAGGTAATTGCGCGGGGGCGCAATTCCCATAGCAAGTATGTTGCACCAAGAGACCAGACTGAAAGGGAACTCCCTGCTGTGAGGCATCATTGTGGCTCAAAAGAACATCCCCACAGATGGAAGTTTTACACTCAAAAACACTAGAAAGATGTGCATCTCTGATGTGTTCAAAGTTGCAGTTCACCAGTTTTTTTGTTCAGGCCAAAAAAGAAATGAAAAAAGAAACTCAATTTACAGATCGATCTACGTTCCCACCCTCATCTATGGTCATGAGCTTTGGGTTATGACCGAAAGAACAAGATCTCGGATACAAGCGGCTGAAATGAGTTTTCTCCGCAGGGTGGCTGGACTCTCCCTTAGAGATAGGGTGAGAAGCTCAGTCATCCGGGAGGGACTCGGAGTAGAGCCGCTGCTTCTCCACATCGAGAGGAGCCAGTTGAGGTGGCTCGGGCATCTGGTTAGGATGCCTCCTGGACGCCTCCCTGGTGAGGTGTTCCGGGCATGTCCCACCGGGAGGAGACCCAGAGGAAGACCCAGGACGCGCTGGAGGGACTATGTTTCTCGGCTGGCCTGGGAACGCCTTGGGATTCCCCCGGAGGAGCTGCTCCAAGTGGCTGGGGAGAGGGAAGTCTGGGCCTCCCTACTTAGGCTGCTACCCCCGCGACCCGACCCCGGATAAGCGGAAGAAGATGGATGGATGGATGGATGGATGGATAGATGGCTAGATATGAACAGCATGGATGGATATCACACATCACATATGATATTTGATGTGTGATATACAGTATGTCACATTTCTCACATATACAGAGAACAAACAAACTTCACCCAGAAAGCCCCCTGGTGAAGATTTAATCTAGTCAGCTTCTTGCTGAAAGGCAACAGCTCTACCAACTGAGCCACCGTGTCACCCTACAACAACGTCCATGCATCCATCCATCCATTATCTTTACCCGCTTCTTCCATTTTTGGGTCACGGGGGTCGCCGGTGCCCAGGTCCAGCAATCACTGTGCGAGAGGCGGGGTACACCCTGGATGGGTCGCAAGTCCATCACAGGGCCACATAGAGACAAACAACCATTCACACTTTCACTCACACCTAGGGACAATAGAGTTACCAATCAGCCTAACATGTATGTTTTTGATTTGTGGGAGGAAACCGGAGTACCCAGAGAAAACCCACGCATGCACGAAAAGAACATGCAAACTCCACCCAGAAAGGCCCTTGGACCGGGATTTGAACCAGGGACCTGCTCGCTGAGAGGCAACAGCTCTACCAACTGAGCCACCATGCCACCCTACAACAAAGTCTATTTTATTAATTTGACCTCTATTTCACACAAAAGCTGACTTGTTTGTGTCCTTCATGATTAGGAACTTCTGAAGCATTACTCCATGTAATGTAATATATATATATATATA